>NJDD01006944.1:104828-121659 GCA_002245505.1 Calephelis nemesis
ACTACTCAGAAACTACGTCAAACTCAAAACACTCCTATTTTTCAGTCAAGGGCAAACAACGTTGTGAGAGCTCTAAGAAAGCCTGTTCAAAAATTCGTACTGTAACAAGAAGTGACGAAAAGAAGCCTTCTTATGGTTTTTCGATAAAGAACTTCGTTCCAATTATTAGCTAACGTAGGCAATTGTTCTTTATCTATGTTTATAATAACTAACTATACTAACTAAACGTTTATCAAGTTTTCAAATATAGTTTGTGCGCCATGAGTGATCTTTTATCGTTATCATCAATATATTTGTTTGTGTGTGTCAAATGTATGGTAGTAAGTGTAATGTTTTATGTTTTTAATTTAACGCACTTTATAAGCATTACTATTGAAAAACATTACCGTACTTCTCCTACACATAAACTATAAGCGTGCCAAATTTCATACTTCTCTATCTACGTAATTTTCGTAAAAAGGTTACAAACGTTTTTGCTTCATTAATTGATAATGTTAGGATGCTTAGAATATTTGTATTACACAGCCCTTGTGTTGGTCCGTGTTATGTAGAATAAACCGTGAGTTCTTTGTATCTTCACGCCCGTATCCCCGAAGAGGATGGCAGAGGCACAACCAGTTCACCCACGACTAGCCGAAGACACTAAGTCTCACAATGTAATAGATGGTTAGCCTATCGCCAGCCGGGAACATGTCCAATCCCGAGAACATTTTTTTTATTGGAAAATTGAAAAGATCAAATTTTCTTGTTGTTGCCCGACCCGGGATTCGAACCCAGGACCTCATGCAGTCAAGTCCAACACCTGATTTGCTAGACCACAGAGGCGAATGTGATAAGCAAAGATTTAAATGGTAATTACTAACAAGACCACTGTGCAGAGTTGTGCAACAAACTGTCCGGGTTGGGATTCATTACCTTAATTAATCCTGTCGCCATACTGAGAATGTCCTGTTTCGTTCAGTGGCCGGTACAGTTGCACCCCAGTAAAGACAGAGTTTGGACCACGTAATGGCTGCTGCGCGTCAATATCGGAAGCTCGGTATTGGAGGCGAAAACCGTGAGATTTTTGTTAATAAGCATGTAACGAGAAAAAAAATGATATTAATAGCAAACAAAAATGTAAAGAATTATACTAACAGTAAATTTGGACAAGAACGATCGCATTTTTGCCCAGAAAATCGAATTATCCGCTCTGATATCCATAAATTCAGTTTCAGACATTGCCAAGACAATTCAATGAGTTTTTTAACAGTTTCATTATGCGAAATTCATAATTCATTTATATGTTATAGTTTCATACAGTATATACGTTTCCCCGTGTTGGTCCGGGCTCCTTTTCCCCGTGTTTGTCCGGGCTCCTTTGCAGAATAGACCATCTGCCTTTCTTGCCAGGCAGCTCGTAAAAGGCGAGCATAGGCTTATCATCACTAACACCATTTGACTAGGTGGTAGAGTTTCGCAGCGACTCGCCCAGATTGGTACCATCGCTTTACCTATTCCTGCCACCATAACGTCATGACGTGTTCCGGTTCGGAGGGTAAGGTAGCCGGTAAACTTACTTTTGCTCGAGGCCTAACATCCTGACCTCAGGTTGGCAAAGCACCATTACCATCTTTGGTGTCCCTAGGCGGCGTGAATTTCTTACCATCAGGAAATCCGTCTGCTTGTTTGCCTTCCTATAACCTAAAAAAAAATACACTAAACTCGCACACTGGTTGCACTAACTTTAAATAATGCATTCATTTTTTATTTTTTTCTTGCTACCCTACATTTTTAGACTAAACATTATTTGATGCACACTGTCACACCACATTGTACTACACGTATACATTGTTTTGTAACCTGTGGGTATTACACAAATTGTCGGGCTCAATTCACATTATACTTATTATAAGAATGAATAATGTTGTATATTATACTAGACCCATGTATTATACTTTACATAATATAACACAATAGTCAGTATATAACAAAAATCCTATATTTATTAAGCTATTATATGTTGATATTGATTAAAAATCGCAATATAATAATTCATATTATAATATCTATGATACATGTATTTTTATGTTATTATATTACAAGACATGAATAAAATGATATATACGGTCCCCGTGTTGGTATACGGTCCTTCGTCCTTTTTCCGCCTTAACTATTCCTGCCACCATAATGTCAGCGCTTGTCGTTGTCGTGTTCCGGTTCGGAGCATAACGTAGTCGTTGAACTTACGTTTGCTCGGGTCTAACATCCCGGCCTCAGGTTGGCAACGCACCATTTCCACCTTCGGTGTCTCTAGGCGGCGTGGATTTCTTACCATTAGGAAATCAGTCTGCTTGTTCCTTCCAATATAAAAAAAAATATCTTCATGCCCATATCCCTAAAAAGGTAGGCAGAGGCACAACCAGGGCACCCACGACTAGCCGGAGACACTAAGTCCTACAATGTAATAGGTGGCAAGCCTATCGCCAACCGGGCACATTTCCAATCCCGAGTAACATTTTTTTTTATTATAAAATTGGAAAAACACAATTTTCTTTTTGTTGGCCGACCCGGGATACGAACCTGGGACCTCATGCAGTCAAGTCCAACAAGTGAACCGCTAGACCACAGTGACAAAAAAATTATAGCACCTAGGCTATAGAATAGCGATTTAACTTACTATTATATGTACCTTACCATTTACCATTAAGGAGCCGCAAGCTTATTCGCTGTCTTTTGACAAAATATAAATGTTTTTCATATATATACACTAGCTGCCTGTTCCGCCTTCGCTCGGAGGGTAATTTTTTTATCATCAAATTGAGATGTAAGCTATCCTATATCTCAAGTTGGACCAGACTGCTCACGGTGTGCAAATTTCATTGAAATCGGTTAAGTAGTTTAGGGGTCCATCGCGGACAAACATCGTGACAGGAGATTTATATACATTAAGATTAATACAATGTTTTTAAATCCGCTGTTCCTTAATCCAAATGTTTTTTCGAGATAAATTATTCATTTGAGGTGAAACGTTAAGTTCTCTTAAGTCGTGGTTCCTCGAAATAATCCCGCCATTATGTCAGACCTCCTTAGTGAGCAAATATACAACAATGCATATTTTACATCTACGAGAAACGAGACAGCTAATAGGGCAATATTTTGTTGAGAGGGAAATTTATACTGGCCGTAACCAAGAACGACTAAAATAAACTACGCAAGACATAGCTTGGTGACTAAACATTTCAGCACTGAAACAAATAAATTTATATTTTCAATTTTCTATTGAAATAACGTTGCTTGGGGTTGTACATGTGCCTGGTAGACGATAGGCTTGTCACGTGTCACATTGAGGGACTTAGTGTCTTTTGTCGTGGGTGCCTTGGTTGTGCGTCTGTTTACTTCTTCGGAGATCTGGGCCTAAAGATATTAAATAAATATTTAGTATTGAAGTGAAACTTCTTGATCGGGGTTGGAAAAAATTTCAGTGTAACATTTTTTCGTTACGGGTCATATTTTTTCGTTACGCGCCATCTTTGTTGTTATCCCTACCACGCGTGATTCGAAGTATACTTTCTTCAGCGGAGTAGGGATTGGCAATAAACTTTATTTAACCAATTTCTGTAAAGTTGCATATTGTAAATTATTTTTTGAAAAATAACGTCATAAAGAAGTTTCACTTCTTCACTTCTTACGAGTGTACACTAGTACACGCACACATTTTTTTTTAACAGGCGTTACTTCGCGGAAATGGCACTTGACTTATGATTTACCTCGATATTGAGGTAATCTCAGGAAAGCGACCGTACCGTACTCGTCCCTCGTGTGTCGTCGTTTGTACAGGACGGTCGATTTCCTGTGGTTGCCTCGGTGTCAAGACGAAACGTACGTCGAGTGCGATTTGGTTGGTGAAGGACGTGACAAGTAATTATATTTCCCTAGTTCTCTATATCTCTAAGACTCTATTCGTGATCTGGTCACAGTGGTGGGTGGTGGGAACTTTAGGTAGGATTGTCACATGCAAACGACGTGACATATATATTGTTTTCTGAGCTCTTACTTTATTCGTGGTCGCGGTGGTATGCGATGGGAACATTGGTCAGTCTTGACACATTCTGTGTCATTTAGAACACACACGCCACAACAGTTACACTGTTATGCTGAATTAGAAAAATAAAACCTTATTCTACATCTGATAACACATTTGAATAAAATGTTGGAATTGTTCAACATAAAAACTTTTTACATTATAAAGCAAGATGTTTTTGTTCCTTTATTCGTGAAATATTTATTTCAGCCTATCACTATTAATTATCTTCCTTCCATTTATCACTATACACTTGGAGGTAAACTTTGCTATTCCAGTACTTCGTTAATATTTGTACATAGATATATCTTCACGCGAAGTTTCTATCGAAATAGTTAACATTTGTACCAGTAAATATTTACATAAACTGCAAAAATACAGCTGCTTAATTGCTACAAATTTACGATAAAGTACATATGTGATATTTTCATGAACTAAAAAATCATACTGTGACATAAAAGGAAAACTAGATTATTTCTGTACGTTACGTCATAATATTAAACTAATTATATTATTTAGTTAGTTATGCAAGTAAAAACACTTATATAAGTAAAACAATTTAATACCAGAAAATCTGTACAAATCGTTAAATACTTAATAAAGTTATTTTATAAAAAAAAATATTATGTTATTTAATTAATTTTGATTTTTTTTCGAAAAAATAGAAGAAGCCAGCTCTCTTGATGGTTAGAATCAATAGGTAATTTTGTATGGTTAATGTGAAGATGAATTGTATAGCTTTTTTATGAACTGTTTTTGTAGCAAACCTTCATACTCGCGTATTCAAGTGCGAGTGTTGCACAGTAATGATATATTATTTTAAATTAGTAAATTAATTAAACATAGTTTAATTTACAATTTCGATTATTTGGATGAATTCATGTCTATATTGGAGGAATAAAGGAGCCTTGACAAAATATCCCTTAGAATTTCACTCATTTTTTTACTTTACTTTTTCACAATAATTTAGTGTAACTGTCATGAAAGAATGAGAAGGAAGAACGAAGAAGAACGAAGGCTTAATAATTATAATTATAATAATCATGTCTATTTTTCAAAAGCTTAAAGTCATTGCCCAAGACGAAATGTTGGCTTCCTTTTCATTTGTGTAATAAGTGCGCTGCGGAACTATTTATTTGCAGATAATGATACCATTCTTTCAATTTTCTACCTTGTAGTTTAAAGTTGCAGGAAACTTTCCTAGTCGTTAATACGAGACGTGACTTGAAGACTGTAAAATTGCAAACGTTCGATAAATCTTAAAATTGTTCGTTATGTATGTCCGTAATGACTATTAACATGGAGAAGGTTTTAGTTTTTTTATATTAGATGTCAGTGAATAAGGACACGGGTGTTCTGGTGGTAAGAGTCGTTACTAGCCTATAGACACCATAGAAGTTAGAGGTGTGTCGCTATTCTGATGCGGAGTTGAAAGGTCTATTGTGCAAATTGAGCTAGTATTTTTATATGCAACTATACATTTTCAAACATTTGAAAATCTGAAGTAATGTGATGAACTCAGCCGTTGAGTGTAAAATCAAATATTTTTTTTGTATTTGGCAATTCAGGAAAATTAGATGGTAGAAGCTTGCAAAATTTCTTGGTCGAGTAGATGGCGTTTACTTTTGTCGAAGTTCAAGTTATAGTTATTGCCAGTAAACTGAACTTTTACAACTTTTACGGTGAAAACAACAAAACTTTATTAAACTATAAATTAAACGATAAATGTATAAAAAATTTACGGTACGGTGACAGTGTACGGTACACAGGTTAAATAAATAAAATATATTTTTAAATTGTTTTATAATTAATCATTTAAATTGTAATGAATTAAAAAAATATATGATATGAAAATATAGTAGATACTTTGTTAAATAATTATTTTTCATAAATGTTCCCCATGTTGGTCCGGGCTCCTTTGTAAAATAGACCATTTGCCTTCCTTGCCAGGTAGCTCATAAAAGGCGAGCATGGGCTCACCGTAACTAACATCGTGACATCTAACTAGGTGGTAAAGTTTAGCAACGACTCGCCCGGATTGCTACCACCGCCTTACCTATTCCTGCCGCCATAACGTCATGACGTGTTCCGGTTGGGAGGGTAAGATAGTGGGTAAACTAACGTTTGCTCGAGGCCTAATATCCCGGCCTCAGGTTGGCAACGCACCATAACAACTTTTGCTGTCTCTAGGCAGTAGGCGGCGAGAATTTCTTAAGATCAGGAAATCCGTCTGCTTGTTTGCCTTCCAATATCATAAAAAAAATGTTAAAATATTTGCAAAACACAGTGTGGTATAATATGTTGGAACACTTAAATAATTATGCAACAAGTTTTAATTGTGATATTCAGAAAAAAAAATCTTTATTTTTAAATTTTTTTAATGTTATTGTTAAATATTTGCAGGAGGGTGTTACAATTTTTTATAGTTTATAAACTCCTTATCGTTGGCGCTTGGTCGAAACTTAAAGTCACACTTTATTAAAATTACTAGTCAACACAATATATTAATAGTGAAACAGGTTACTATTTTTATTCACTATCCAAATATAATTGCTTACTTAAATGATTGACTAAATTTTCACTAAATATTTTAGTTTAATGTCAGATACATTTATGTTCATCGAGTAATTTTTAATTCAATAAGAATGCTATCTTTTATTTCTTAGTATGAAATATAAAAGAATCTTAAAAGAAATTTCATTTCACTGAAAGATTGTCTTCCTACATCATGGAGTATGCGTTAGTATTACAGACACGCACCTAGATTTTTTCTAGTTCTTTCCTCATTACTGTTTCAGTATCATAAGGAAAATTTTATTGTAAATAATTCTGCACTCCCATCGACGAATAGTAGATAATATGTTCTATGGAATATTACTTGAATAATAAAAAGTTTTCTATGTAATAATATTATCCATATGTCGTTAGACTTTAGCTTTGATGCAGTTAAAAAATGTAACAAAAATTTTTGACTCTTAAACTGTGGCCTTGATGCCCAACTAACGTGCTAGAAGTCTACTCAATAAGGCATTTTAAACCCAACCCCAAACGAAGATTATCTATTCAACTTACCGCTCGGGCAATAAGAAACATATTTCTAATTATTCTTAATGGGAAGGTAGGTCAAAAAGAAACCAAAGTTATTCGTTATTCAAAAATTAAACAAATAGATAAATTTTCATGTATTCTGATAATGTTAAAGTTAAATAAAATAAGTAAATAATATATAAAAATATTCCTGGACAAGCGACACATATTGAATCTAACCGCAAAGTAAGAAAATTATATACTTGTCTTATGGGTGTTAGTCAACGATACTTATACATAGAAGTACTTAAATAGGTCAAATAATCAATATAATAATAAACACCTAGACCCGGAAATGTTAGACACGTGTTCACAATTTTGTATAGAAAATTGCAATTTAATTAAATGTTAATAAATAAATAATGTTAATAAATAATAAATAGTTAATGTTACTGAGTGTAGCTGTAAGTGCCTAACGTAACGTTAGTGTAAGAGTTTAACTTGATTACGTCGTTTCAACCGATAGAAAGATATATTTCACCACTTCCACCTTAAAGATAGATGCAAGCGCGGATAAATGTGGGTGCCCAGGGAGACGTAGGTTGATATTTCTCGAGTGCAAGGATGGTGACACTCGATACTTTCTGCTAACCTCGTTACGGACTTGACGTGGAGATAAGTTACTTAAACTATTAACTTAAACTTACTTAGTCTAAGTTCCTTAAACTGAATTTGAGATAGTCGACTTTTTTAAAGTCTACCCTACTTTTCAAACATAAAACGCCAGTAGCAAGGACTAGCTGTATGTTTGCAGAATCAGGTAGGATTTTTAAAACCATCAACCATGGTTCCACCATCGCTCGTTTTATTTAAGTTAACCTATCCTTTAAGGTTACCCGAATTTTACTAATTGATTTATAAAGTCACACCGTCCCCGAAGACAGAAATCGCCTTAACTCGAATTAATTACAGGATATCAAGGATGAAGGACGATTGTATTAATTTGGATCACATCAAACCTTACAAACTTAATAGATTAGATCTTGTAAATAAAAATATGTTTCTGCGTTTCAGCTCTACCAACTACAATCCCAATTTTAGTAGCTGAACGGGATCGCTACCAACCTGGAGAAACTCTTCGAGCTAACTGCACTTCACCACCAGCACGGCCCTCAGCTAACCTCACGATAAACATCAACGACGATACTGTAAGTATTATATTCCATTGTTTTCACTATTGAAACGATTTGCTTTTATCATTCACGTAAGGAATACCTCGCATGTGGAAAAGAGAATGTGTGCGTGGAGTAGAATGAATAGAGAGGGTAAGTTACTTTCAAGTGAGCTATTGAGTCGGGGAGCCAGATCAGCTTTTGAGAAATTCTGTGTTCATCCCAAAGCTTCATAAGGATGCGAGAGTAAAATCAGAAAAAAATAAATGTGGTAATAATAGTCCCCTCTGTGGTCTAGCGGTCCAAGTGTTGGACTTGACTGCATGAGGACCCGGGTTCCGTTCCCGAGTCGGGCAACAGATTTTTTTTCCAAATTTCTAATGAAAAGAAAAGATGTTGCTCGGGATTAGAATTACATGCCTGGATGAAGATAAGCTTACAAGCTTTAACATTGTGGGACTTAGTACACGGCTAGTCGTGGGTGCTCTGGTTGTGCTTTTGTCTAGATCTTTGAGGATATGGGCGTGAAGATATTTAAAGAATGAGAACGCCATTAAAAAGCTGTAATTTTACACTCGCTAATTTCATTCACAGTAGTGAGAGTTGACAAAATAGATAGTTGTTGTATAACTCTAAGTTACAACTGACTGTCTTGTACGACGTTTCCAGTAACCAACGGCGGATGACGGGGTCATCACATTCCAACTTCATAAAAAAATTATTTTGGAAATAACGTTTTTTAGGTGAGATATAAGTAAAATATATGGTTATTGTCCATTCCATTTTTCGAAAGAGTAGCTTTTTTTAAAATAGACAGAATGACAGTTATCGATTTTCAAGCACAATCCAGTCCACAGAATGAGATAAATTTGTTTCATAGCAATAAACTCTGATGGTTACGAAATTATTTTTGAAATTAAGTCCAAATATAATATTTTCTAATATCGTTTTTATGACAGAAGACAACAAACAAGTACTCGGCTCCCTTAATGGTAAGAGATAACGGCACCTTATAGCCACCATAGATGTTGTAGGGTCTTAGGCCAATTGTGCAGATCTAGCAGCTATCCTACCCTCCGAGTCGGAACACGACAGAGTCAAAATGTCGCTGATGGGTAAGGTAGTGGATCTCTAACCGGACAAGTTGCTGCACAAAACTTTTTTCCATTGGTCATATTGATAAGGTTTCGCCTAAGCTCGCCTCGTAATAGCGGTCAGGCAAGAGGGCATGTGGTCTTTTCAATACAGAAAACTAGAACTAACACGTGAAAGTTTTCTAGTTGATGAATATAAGAACACATATATATAAAAACAGCTCCACTAATCCTTCGCCGTTATGGTATTTCAGATTCGGGCGTCAGAAACCAGTCTCCACCCATCAGATAACGGTCTTTTAACCACAACTGTGAAAGTGGAGATAAAGGTCACCGCAGACCTGTTCCCGGGAGGAAGACTCAGGGTAGCCTGCTATGCCACAGTGTACGAGGTATACAACAAGTCTGCGAAACTGGACTTCTTAACGCCAGAGTCGGATCCTAGGCCTGAGAGAAGTAAGTATTTGTGTATTTCTTTAAATTTTAAGCAAAGAAAAACGTTTGGCGTAGACAGTATTTGAACCTGTAACCTTTCGTCTCAAGACGACGAATGCTCTAACTATTTCAGCTACTGAATTTTTAATTCCTTTCTTACGCGTTATTTCTGGTTGATTTAGATTTACTCTATTACTATATTCGACATTTATCTTGAGTAAAACATTGATAAATGACCATAACAGTTATGCATTTTAGCGTATTAAATATGACTTGCGATTATAAAGTATTGTAATAAATAATTGGTTGCGCAATTAAAAGAGAAACCTCGAATATAAAATAGTAACACTGAGCCTAGTAATTTAAGACTACCAAAATAGACAATTAGTACATGCTTTTAAACAGTTAAACAATTTGTACATGCTATTGAACAATTATTACATGCTTTTAAATATCTCAAAATTCAAATTCAAAAAATTACATTGTGGAACTTAGTGTCTCCGGCTAGTTGTGGGTTGTGCCTCTGCCTACCTCTTCAGGGATAGGAGCGTGAAAATACTTACTTACAAAATGTATAGGGTTCTTTCAAAATAGGTGTTCAAATTTAGACAATATTAAGCATATCTAGCAAAATACATCTACCTACATGAAAAATAATGTGATTCAAATGACTTTATTTTCAGTATAAAAGTTGCTGCATAAGAAATAAACTCATCCATTTGAATTAAATTAAAAATATAAAAAAACAGGAAACATATTTTTTTTGATGCTCTACTGAGCATCTTCTTCAACATTACAATATAGTCTTATAGACTCATGAGTAATTATAATTTCTCTTAATCTTCTAAGCTACAGTCTCTAAGTATAAGTCCATCAACTTTTACTTATTGTCTCTAAACTTAAATTCCACTATTATCTTGAACTTAGAACACCGTCACTTAATTTTGGCACCAGCACTATGTGAATCTACATATCACTATACTAATTCCTTTGTATACTAATGGCTTTGTCCTTTTCAGCCTTCTCGTCGTATCTGCGATATCGAGAAGCTAGATTGCCTCGATGTTCACGTGATGGTAAAGTCTGATGATGATGACTCTTTTATAACGTCACTGACAAACTCCACTTTGAAATCCTGATAGAGGTCATCATTTGTAATGTACTAGAGTGCATTTGCATTGCACCCTTCAATAATTGTTGGCATTATTTATCATATAGGTATCTTTTATAACGTACAGTAAACGCGGCCTACAAATTTTAGAACCTATTTTGGAAAGACCTTATATTATTGTATTTTCTCGCACACGAAGTCAGGTTGAATATCATATTAGAAACCAAAATGAATTACGAAAATATTTGAATCGAATCGGTAATATGCGATATACTCGTATGTATTGCAAGGACTCTAACATTCTTTGATACCACGCGTAATATCTATAAATATAATAATATTTGCTTTATGTATAAAGTCAACGATGTTCGATCAGAATGAACTGTCATTTTCTGAGCACTGACTTACATAAGGATCCGCTCTATGTCAGCCGAATATCAGTGAGATAGAGAAAGAAAATATCTTTAACCGAGCTTTTCATGAGTTAGATAAGGATAAAAGCTTTCCTTTTCAAAAGCACCCCTGAAAATGTAAGCAATTATAATAAACATGAAACTGTGTTACGGAAAACTGTAATCTTTTGCTTAAATAATTTTAATAGGAAAAATTTCATAGCTTTTTTAACCGAGTTAAAAAAAGGAGGGGGTTCTCAAATCGGTCAGTAATTTTTTTATGTATGTACACCGATTTCTTCAAGGTTTCTGAACAGATTTACGTGATTCTTTTTTTGTTTGATGAGGAATAGTTTCGAATTTATTAAGTAAAAATTTGATTCAGATAGACCTATTAGTTTTTGTTTTATGAGTATTTTTTATCAATTTTTTACCTATCCCGATGTTTGTTTTTATTCAATTACATCATATCAGCAATAAACTAAAAAGTATTAAATAAAATTAATTACGTTAATAAAAACCAACTTCAAAACTAAAAAGTAATAAATAATAAATATTTAATTTTAATTATATACTCGTATCGTAGTATTTACATGTGTAAACATATGTTACGTATTCATGTGTTACATACTCGTAGTATTTACATGTGTCATTTACTAATTGGTTTGAAGTCGGTGCCAAGCCTTAAATTAATTATTAAGTTATATGTAAGTCGTAAATTAGCTTGGCACTGACTTCAACCTTGTTAATAAATAGCACATTTATGTAATAGGTAGTATATAATAAAAGTTAAATATTTATTACTTTCTAGTTTTGAAGTCGGTTTTCATTTACTTAGTTATTTTTATTCACTTTTTGTCATGGGCGGAAGCATCTGCCATTAGTCAAGTTTAAGTTTGCATCAAGTTACGCGTTTAGCAAAATTGGGTTTAAATTGCTCAAGCCCTTATTGAAAAAAATACGTGACTTGTCAAACACGTGAATCTGAAATAATTTTAGAGTTTTTCGGCCAAATAGTTTGCAAACCAGTAATTTAAAAATACTTCTAATAACTGGCAAAAGTAAAGGTAAGAAGCCGAAGAGGAAGAATTTTTTTTTTCAATGAACCCCTGACACAACGTTTATGACGTAACGTTTCCAAAATTCATCGTGATTAGGTCAGCTATTGACAAAAATGTGGGCATCGAAATAGGTCTAACGCTTCAAAAGTTTTGCCCCAGACAAACGTACATACGTTTTTCGCCAGGAGTTAGTAAAATCCCTTATTTGGCAGTTGAAACAACAAACCACCATTGTTAGAGAGCCTCGATGCCTCACTCAAACCACAAGTCAAACTTGGTGTAAGTTCTAAGTCTCTTCTATAACGTGCTAAAGACGAAATGCAAAGATTGTCCCCGTGTTGGTCCGGGCTCTTTTGCAGAAACGACCATCTGCCTTCCTGCCAGGCAGCTCGTAAAAGGCGGGCATAGGCTTACCGTCACTAACAACGTGACATCCTACTAGGTGGTAGAGTTTCACAGCGACTCGTCCGGATTGGTACCACCGCCTTACCTATTTCTGCCACCATAACGTCCAATGCTTGCCATTGACATGTTCCGATTCGGAGAGTAAGGTAGCCGGTAAACTTACTTTGCTCGAGGTCTAACATCCCGGGCTCAGGTTGGCAACGCACGATTATCATTTTTGGTGTCTCTAGGCGGCGTGAATTTCGTACCGTCAGGAAATCCGTCTGCTTGTTTGCCTTCCATTCTTATAAAAAAAACATATATAATACCACAACTTTAAAACTATAATCTATCAGCCACTTCACATTAAATTCAACAGGTCCTTGTCATTAAGTGATCGTCATCAGAAAATTTAGATAGATCTGGTTACGGCGAATCCAATGAGTCCAAACTCGATGAGTTTGCTAGTAGGCATTCCAAAGTTACATCCCCTTACTTAGAGCTCCATTATCAGACCAGCTCAGTTAAACAAACTCCTAAATTATAATTATAATAAAAAAAAGATATGGGATTTCCGAATGTGTGGTCTGACTCGTACAAAATCAATGGAAGAGCTGTGTTCGGAGTGGTTTTATTCATTACGTGATTCCAAATGCACTGGCCCGCTTGCTAAATTTCAAAACGGAGAAATTCCGAACGGAAAAAATATGATCGTGTATGGAAAGAAACAGGTTTCCTTAATGAAATTCCACATGTATGTGTCGGACCTAATAAAGACTCACGTAATTGCAACTATTTCAATCATTTTTTCATAATCGTAATTTGATTTAAGAATCATCGAATCAATCAAGGGTGTCCCTCAAGGAGGAATCCTGACGTCTTCACTTTACTCATTTTTTTGTAAATAAAATTATTTAACTTTCGTCATCTTCATTTGAATCGTTCCGTAAATATAGTCTCAAGATCATACCCATATATTAAAGTAATAAATTTAATGTTTGACTTTTTTAAGTTAACATTCTCTTTGCTAATGTATTAATGTACTTCAAAACAAAAAAAAATATTTTAAAGAAGAGCTTCAGAGATTTATCTTAATGTTAATTCTTGATGCATACACTAATCACTAAACACTAGATAGACCTTTAATATACACAAGATTGCCTAAGCTAGCTTGCTTTAAAAATATATTCTCATAATACTCAACAAATCCATAATAATAATATAAATACAAATCTAAGTTTGTTTGTTACACTTTCACCTAAAAATACTTTAAGGTATTAAAAGTAACTTCGATACTTTTTAAATCACTTAAACACAAGTGAAGCTGCAGGCAAAAGTTAGTATTGTTGTAATTTGGCTTCATATTAATAAAAAAAAATGTTTTTTTCAGTTACACTCAATGGCAGTACTTCCAGAGGTTTCAACTGGTTCTTGCTTATTCTTGTCGTAGCACTGGTTTTGGGACAAGATGTTCTTAGCGAAGACTTCGAAGATCATTATTACGATGGTGATAGTGAAAATAACATCATATCTCTTGTTGGAGGGTGAAATACAAGGAAATTTATAGACAATTTATATGAAATTTTAAGTGAAGGCGTAGCCTATACATATTTTGTAAAATAATTGTTATTAGATAAGTTTTAAAATACCATAGATATAGATAGATATAGTTTACTTAATATAGGCACGACATTCACTTTGACTAGGTTAAATTATGGTTATTGTATGCACTGCATTTGCTGCTTTGCACCTACACATAAATTAACTACCTACCTAAATGATTTTTGTTAAATCATTATTAAAAAACAGAAGGAACAAAATTACTTACTCTTCTATTTTTTTTATGTTAGATATAGGAAGGCAAACAAGCAAACGGATTTCTTGATGGTAAGAAATTCGCGCCGCCTAGAGACACCAAAGATGGTAATGGTGCGTTGCCAACCTGAGGTCAGGATGTTAGACCTCAAGTTTACCGGCTACCCTACCCTCCGAACCGGAACACGTCATGACGTTATGGCGGCAGGAATAGGTAAGGCGGTGGTACCAACCCGGGCGAGTCGCTGCGAAACTCTACCACCTAGTCAGACGTCACGGTGTTAGTGATGATAAGCCTATGCTCGCCTTTTAAAAGCTGCCTGGCAAGAAAGGCAGATAGATGGTCTATTCTGCAAAGGAGCCCGGACAAACACTATATCTATAAAAAATAGAAGGTACAAACATTACTTACTCTTATATTTTTTAAAGAGTTTAAAAACGAAACAAGAGCAGGGATTTCCTGCAGGGCTAGAAAGTACAAGAATAAATATAATACAAAGAGATTCTACGTCTGTCTACTTCTTCGAAGAAACGGGAGTCAAGAAACCCATAAATAGATTACATCACAAGCTAAGATGAGATTTCTGGAAAAACATTAGAAAAGGTCGTAATTGACAAACATTCATACTACGAGTATTTATATTGTACCATCTAATTCTTAACCCTTGACTAAAGTACTACAAGGTTAATCTGTACTACAGAGTATTAAATATTTTATTACCAACAACAATGTTTAGTCTGTATTTAACCTCTAACGGAAAACGAGGGGTGTATCACATGTTCGTATGTGTGTCTCTTTTTAAAGAATGCTCTTTTTTAAAAGCTAACGTGATCGAAATGACTTTAAGCTACAATATAAAATGTATCTAATTATTGATTTTATTTTAATTTAAGTGCATTGTATACGGATTTTGTAATTTCACCTGATATTTTCACCTTTAGTGTAACAATACATTTCGATCTCCTCTCGGCATCCATACTACCTCCTCCTCCTCCTACCACCCCAAATAACAATCTAACGATTTGTTCGTGGAATGTCAACCTAGGTCTATGCCAGGTACCTACATCTATCCATATTCCAGTTATACATCTGCTTTGTAAATCTTTCTTCTGCTATTATTTCCACACGATTCAACCAGCAAAGATTTAACCCATTCCATTTTCGCACCAACACTTTCTTTCAATCCCAGACTTTCTCGGATCTCACTGTCACGAATTCGGTTAGCAAGGCTTACAACACCGATTTTCCAAAGCGCTCTTATTTTAACCATATTAAACGTACTCTACTGTTTTTTTCTGACATATCCAACTCTCGCTTCCATACAACAACGTAGGGGGATATACAACAACAAAGAATTATGCAAAGCGAGTCTAGCACCTTGACTCAAATCCTTGCTTTGAAGTAGCTTACTAGGCGCTGCATACATACTATTCCTACTTGATGAACGTACAAAGACGTCTTATGATGTTAAGCTTTTCCACAAGTCAATGCAGGGCTACTTGACTATACTTTCAACATGCCTTCCTATTTCGTAAATTCTATAAAAAAATATCGCCTTTGCGGTCTTGTGGTTTAGCCGACTCGAGTTCATGAGGTTCTATGTCCGATCCCCGAGTCTGGCAGCAAAAAGAAAGTGTGCTTGATAAATTTTCTAGTATAAGCACCGTTGCCCGGGATTTGATATATGCGTGCTACCGGTTGGCAACAGGTTTGATACTTATCACATTTTGAGGAAAATTGTCGTCAGATAGACCTGAGCAGTTTGGCGCAACTTTCATATAAAAAAATTAAAAAAATAAGTTTGTTATGTTTTTTATTCACCCAAATCTTAAGACACTAGTTGCCTCAAATGCCTTTAGACTTACTTTCAAAATTATGCGGGTTAAACTTTTTCAAATAAACTTCATACAGAATTCGGGTTTGCTATGTATATATGGAAGTCCCGCACCTTATTATATAGTATTTAAATACTCTTTGGACCTGAGTGCCCTGGTTTTACTTCTGCCTACCACGCCGCATATACGAGCGTGAAGATACTTTTTATCTGTAGAATTAGCATATTTTATTTACTCTGCATAAGGTCGAATTAGTGCTTTGTAAAGTTGCAAGATATGGGTCGGCTTGAAGTACTGTCTCGCTTTGGGGTTGTTCAAACCTAGCTACGTAGAGGCTATTTTAGCTTTCTCTTTTAATTTACCACGAAACTAAAAATCACTCGATATGTCAACGTCACGTGTCACTAATATAGGCTATGACAATTAGAAATAGACTCTTAA
>NJDD01006944.1:141371-184984 GCA_002245505.1 Calephelis nemesis
TTGACGTATTCCGGTTTGAAGGATAAGGTAGCCAGTAAAATTATTTTTGCTGGAGGCCTAACATCTTCGCTTCCTTATTGTTGCGTATATATCGATTACATTATAAGGGTAGTTTAAATTTTATTTATAACATAGCTAACTTTTTTACCTTATGTCATGATTGTGTAAAAAAATTCAGGTTGAAAAGTGGACTAAATATTGCAATTTTATTTCTCATACCTTCCGTTAATATTTTTATCGATCTTTAAAAAGTACTGGTTAAGAGGGACAGGTTTTTTAAAAAAAGTCAAAGTCAAAAGTCATTTATTCTGTGGCTTTACACTGATGATACATCCAAAATTGGTCTCTAAAACCTGCCGAGTAGGCGTACAGATTTATTATGCAAATATGATTGTGGGTACTTAAAAATATTTTTGTATATATTACTTAAAACAACGTTAATTAGGTTTGTGCCACACTGTACGTACCTTAACAATAATTATAAATAAAACATAAGCATATAATATGAGACATGTACCATTACAAATAACATTTTTTTAATTAAATAGATTATAGACATGATAATAAACTGACTTCACGATTCCATACGATAAGATTTCCATATTGAAGCTGAAATATTTCAACAGGTATTTCAATATAAACAAATTCAAATCCTATGTTTAACTTAAGTTTAGATTAAAAAATAGTCATCAATGAGTTAAGTTGAATTCTAATATTATTAAAAAATCTCAATTAATCCAAAATAGTGCAGATATTTTCATTATGAATTTACAGTCATTGACAAAACATGTATGCTAACACCGGACCCAGGCCCTTGTAGGGCTGGTATTCCTATGTACTATTACGACCCTGCAACTAAAAACTGCACAACATTCGACTGGGGCGGATGTCAAGGAAATGGCAACAGATTTGACACATGGGGAGAGTGTATCACACGATGTTTGAGTCAACCTAATCCAAAAAGTAAGTGTTTTATGTCACTGATGTCGCCTCTGTGGTCTAGCGGTTCAGTTAATGGACTTGACTGCATGTGGTCTCGGGTTCGAATCCCGGGTCGGGCAACAAATTTTTCCAATTTTCTAATAAAAAAAAATGTTGCTCGGGATAGGATATGTGCCCTGTTGGTGATAGGCTTGCCACCTATCACATTGTGAGACTTAGTATCTTCGGCTAGTCATGGGTGCCCTGGTTGTGCCTCTGCCAACCTCTTCGAGGATATGGGCGTGAAGGTGTCATTTTTTATCCAACATCTTTTTTTCATAAGAAATACGTATAAATAAGTATAAACACAGTGGTAAAAAATAAGTATTAACAAAGTGGTAGTATCTTCACGTCTGTTTATCCGAAGAACTAGGCAAAGGCGCTACCAAGGCACCCTCGACTAGCCGAAGACACAATATGATAGGTGGCAAGCCTAGCGCAAACAGGGCACACAACTAATCCCAGCCTACGTCATTTTATTAGGAAATTAAAAATACACATTTTCTAGTTTTGTGTTGGCCGACCGGGGGATCGAACCCGGAACCTCAAGAAATTAAGTCCGACGCTAGACAGCTAGACCACCGAGGCGATATATCAACATTTGAAAATATCAATTCGCATTTATTATCAATTCGCAGCTCATATCTTCAACCTCTTGCGAATATAAATTTACTGAATATTATGCCCTCCAAAGTGAAACACAACAATTAACAGTTTTATAAGAAAATATGAGCTGGTAACAATCATGGTGTGTCATTTTATATACCACCAAGACCAGCGAATTGACCTACGCAAATATGAAATGCTTTCTCTTGACAATAACAAAATCTATTTCTTATTCCAAATTTTCATTACACTAACTTTAATTTTTACTGACACTCCCTTCCTTCCTACTATAGGAAGTGGCGTGAAGATATGTATATATGTATCTAACCGTCACTTTTGTTTGTTATGGTTCATTGATCTTGAAATTGGTGAACAGTTCACGCAAAGTACAAATGCGCCTCTGAAGAAGGTAATAAGCTATCTGAGTATTTAATATGGCGAATTTTCAATCTACTTGACTGTGTAGAGCTTCCACTTTCATTCCATCTTCTTTTTAGGTTTTCTTTTTTATCAACTTTTGTTTTCTGCTATCACTAATTTAACCATATAAAATACCCTCGTTATACTTATAACATTATTAAAAAGAAATCTAAAATTGTCAAATGTTTACATTTTTTCCTAACCATGTTTTAGTTAAAAACTGTGGATTGTGAGTCTATAGAAAAAATAAAAATAAAATAAAAATTGGAAGGCGAATATCTCCTAGCCCATATTAGGCTCATAGCCGTCTCCATCCATAATAAGTCATTACTAACAAAACCACAGAGTACTGTAAAGTAACTTATCGTTCAAAGGATCCAGCGCCTTGTCTATTCCACTGCTATAATGACCGTATTAAGTTATTGTTCAAAGGGTAGGGTAGTTGGTAGATTGGCATATTAATCTGGCCACAGGATTACAATGCAAAACATTCAATATAACATCCGCAACAATTGTCTTTTACCCCTTATTCTTGTTCGCTCCCTTATTACATAAAAACCATCAGCAGAGACCTCTGCATATTTTTTATGAAACAACACCAAGCAAAGAAATAGGCATTGCCTGCACTTTTTATGGAAGAGCGCATTAGCAGACTAAAAAGTTTGACTGTATGTTGTTGAATGATAATTCAAATTTTGTTTATTCGACATAGGTTCTTATACAGGACATTTATCGCCGTCAAGAAATACATTAATATTTGTACATAACAGTGAACATTTAGATAATTTTTTAACAAATAATTCATTTTAAATACAATTCAACAGTTACTAAACATAAAATCCAATAGTAAAGTTGTCAACATTAAAATACAAATTAAATTAGAAACGATCACAATAATCATCCATGTCAATAAAATATTTAAATTAAAATTAGATGCAAATATTACAAGTAATTAAAATAAATACGGACTAAATTAATAGCATATTTCTATTTCAATTTATCTAAAATTAAATCATTAATGCTGAAAAATAATTTATACCACTATCCATTATCATTTATCTACTAGCAAGCGACGGAATTGCTTCATCCTTATTTCAAATCTAAAAAATCCTTGCACATAAAGTGTTTTACACATTTTAAGCCCTTTAATCAATTAGTAGAAACGATTTAAAGATACAAATGTAAAAAAAGCCTTTATTTTGCTAATTCCGCGTAAGCAGTGTAAGTTCTGTTGTGGCAAATAATCCTCCAAACGACACAGAATGTGACAAGCCTAACTGACGTTCCCACCACCCACCTCCGCGACCAGAACACGAATAAAGGAAGAGCTCAGAAACAATATGAATTGTCACGTTCTTCACATGTGACAACCCTACCTAAAGTTCCCACCTCCCACCACCGCGACCAGATCACAAATAGAGTCCGAACACGGGAAACAAAATAAAGGCTTATTTTACATCTGTTACAATGGATTTCCGCAAAGTAACGCCTGATTCAATAAAATATCTTAAAGATACAACTCCGAAGAGAGAAAATTCCGAAAAAAATCCAAAGGAAGTTAGGTTTGATTTATTTTGGCACAAGCACGTGTCAAGTACAATTTATTGATTCAACAGACATACGGCCAAACTGGTGTGACTTGACCTTTGATTACGGATTCTGTTTCGGAGCATTGAAAAGGTGGTACTATGACCCTCTGTGGAAAAACTGCAAAGAGCGGATATATTCTGGCTGCGGTGGGAATAAAAATAATTTTTACAACAAGGAACAGGTAATCTGTATAAAGGAAAAGTAAGCAAAAATTTACTAATTACACATTCCTATAATATGTTCGTATGTGGTCTAGCAGTTCAGTTGCTGGACTTGACTGCATGAGGTCCCGGTTCGAATCCCGGGTCGGGCAACGAAAAGAAAATTGGGTGTTTCTAATTTTTTAATAAAAAAAACGTTGCTCGGGGTTGGATATGTGCCCGGTTGGCGATAGGCTTGCCACCTATCACATTGTGGAACTTAGTGGCTAGTCGTGGGTGCCTGGTTGTGCCTCTGCCATATATTCGGGGATATGGGCGTGAATATACTTTAAAAAAAAACTGCAAACCCCAAATTTTCTCCCAACAATAGCAGTGTGAAAAGTTGTCGCAAACTAATGGTATGAAAAAAAAATCTAGACGTTATTTTCGATAGCCGATTCTAATGAGCTAACGCGTAAATTTTAGGAACTTTATTGTACACAGTCTTGAACTTTGACAAATTTATTAGAACAATTCGTCTTAGAGCAAGCGAAATGTCTGACCCCTGAACAATGCTTCCAAAGTGCTGTAAAGGATCAGAATTCATTTTGCTTACTGTATCCTTGAAATAGTATCTTAATGCCCATATCCCCGAAAATTTAGGCTGAGTTTGACAGGTGGCAAACCTATCCCCAAACCGGGAACATATCCAATCCCGACCAATGTTTTTTTTTTATTAGAAAATTGGATTAACCATATTTTTCTTTTTGTTGCCTGATCCGGGAATCGAACCCGGGACCTCATGAAGTCAAATACAACACAACAGCTGAACCACTAGACAAGAGAGACACAGAGGCGATCATATCTTTAGATATAAATAAAATAAATCTTTATAGTATTATAAAGGTTGAATTATAAACACTTAGTAACTAAAAGACTACAAGTAATTAATATTAAAGTTTAATCAATTTAAAAATAAAGTCTTGTCTGTTAGCTTATTCCAGATTTACGTCAAACAAAGTTCTTTTAATAAAAATTGTGTCAATCACTATTAACAAAAATAGTTAATGACTACGATTTTTTCTCTATCACTCAAATCTTTAACGCGTGGTAGTCTGTAATTTGGTCTAAGATCGATATCTGGTAATAGGGTGAAACTTATTTTATAACTAGCTGACCCGGCAGGCGTTGTTCTGCTATTTTTTTTGCTGTGATTCACCCTAATCACTTAGGGTTACGAAAAATCGACGTTGGCCGATTTTCAGACCTACTCAATATGTACACAAAATTTCATTAATATCGGTCAAGCCGTTTTGGAGGAGTACGGTAACTAACATTGTGACACGGGAATTTCATACTTAAGATAAACTTATTACTGCTGTGATACGTTACTTAAAAAAATATCCTCACATATTGCAATATCATAATATTATATAACAAGAAAAAATCATCCTAACTTTTAGTATATGAATTAACTACTTAGAAAAACATTTTTTAAAACATGCCAGTTACTTGTTGGAATAAAAAAAAATCGTCTTCTGGTCTGTTTTTTGCGTAAACGCTAATATAGGACCGACTGCAAAATAACTGGAAAAATAAAAATATGTTTTTAAAAAAATGATTTATAATAATCTGTCCATAATTTTAATAGCAACCCAGTTTTAATATACCAAATTTATGATAAAAGATGTTTCATTCTATTAATAGCTGGATGTAGATCGATTTTGGTTCGGATCCTCTACTAATACATTAAATAAAATGCTAATTACATATTTTTTTATTTGCAGTGCGACGCGATTTGTAAATTTGGGAAAAAGTCAATTCGGGAAAATGTTATCTTAACGAGAGCTACCAAATATCTTATTGTTAATCCTAAAACATAATTTATAAAAAAATATCTGTAAAAATAAGTAATGCCTAAGTTATTAATGTAAGTTATAAATGTTAAGTAATTAATGTAGTTGAAAAAAAATAATAAAAGCGTGAATTCGTGTATCCAGTTTATTTTTTTGTAGCCATGCCTACTTCGAATGCAGTCTTATTTGGCTACTTCGATTTGAACAAAGAAACAAGCTACACAACACTTTATAGGCTTTAAAAAATTGTATGTTTACTATGGCAATCATTGTTGGTTTATCATGGGTCAAGAAAGTTATTATATTTTTTCTTAACTAACACCCATTGAATATTATCTGGAGAGAAATTACTGCGTTCTACGCTTTGAAGGAAGGTTTTTGGTTTTTTTTTCAGGTCAGTTGATAATTAAGTCAGTAAAAGTCGGTTTTTAAGGACAGATATGACAACAAAATATGGATAAATGAAATAGATTATTCTACTAAAAAGAAGAAAAGACTTTTTTTACGGAGTATGGTTAAACTAGGACACTAAAGTTTTGCACTGTCGTATTTAGGAAAAGAAACTGACGTATGCTAGTCATGTGTTTTGATTTTTTTATGATATTGGAAGGCAAACAAGCAGGTGGATTTCCAGATGGTAAAAAACTTACGCCGCCTAGAGACACCATAGACGGTAATGGTGCGTTGCCAACCTTAGCCCGGAATGTTAGGCCTCGAGCAAAAGAAAGTTTACCGGCTACCATACCTCCGAACCGAACTGAAATACGTCAACGGCAAGCGCTGACATTATGGCGGCAGGAATAGGTAAGGCTGTGGTACCAATTCGACTCGCCCGAATAGGGAGAAGAATCTACCACCTAGTCAGATGTCATGGTGTTAGTGACGGTAAGCCTATGCTCGCCATTTACGAGCTGCCTGGTACAGGAATGCAGATGGTCTAGTCTGCAAAGGAGCCCGGACCAACAAGGGGGAAAATAATGAATCTAGCAGCTGTATATCAGACTAAAATATGTTTTCTATTAATATGTATAACGGAAAACCTAGACCACTATAACAAATATTAACTTATTGTAAAGCGCTGCGACTCGAAGGATCTGATTCAATCTTTATGTGTTTATAATACTAGTGTACTTTGTGTTATTAGCAGAAACACTTAGCTGTAGTATTTTCTTTAGCATGGGAGAAACCAATATTTAGTTTGAAGAATATTTAAAATCGTAAATCTAAGCCAAACGAGACTAACACACTTTTTAAAAAAAGCTTTGCTGTATATAAAATCAATCATTAAAAGACGGAGCTATAGATGTGATAAAGTTGCAACGATGTTAAAAGTAGCTAAGCCTGAACGCTTAAAACAATAATAATGATAATGTACAAAAACAATAATGATTTGGGAGTAATTACAATATGCGGAATATTTTAAAATCTCAAAGATTATTAAGGTTACAAAAAATATGCAATCCTATTATACGAGTATATTATATCGATGCAAAATCATCATGTTACATACGTTCCTTTCGCATGCATATAGAATATTATGCAATTTGTTGGTTCATGCACGAGAAAACATGTAAAGTTTGGTTACTTAATCATTTATTAACACAAAAGCGAATGTGGATGGATGTAGATACCCGGGGAGACCTAGATTGACATTCCACGTTCAAATCGCTCAATCAAAGGATAAATGCGGTCGAAATAAGAGCGCTACGAAAAATCCGTGGTGTAACGCTCGCTTACCGCATTCGTAACAGTGAGATCCGAGAAAGAGTAGGATTGAAAGAAAAAGTTGGTGTTTAAATGCAAAAGAACATGCTCCTGTGGTTCGGTGATGTGGAAAGAATGACAGATGAAATATCTGACCTATACAATGCGAATTTGGATGGATGTAGATATTAGGGGAGAACTAGGTTGACATTCCACGATCAAATCGCTCGGCTATTATCCGAAGGTGGTATCAGGTGTCAGAATCACAATAATATTTATTCACTTGAATCATACAAGTGGTATTTATGCGCGTCGAAATTTTTTTAAACTACCACCGGATCGGAGAAGATCCGGCGAAAGAAACTCAGCGGGCTTGTCTTTTTTTAATAATAATAATTACAATATAACTAGATAAAAATATATATAACAATCTTACTTTAACTTAAATAAGAGGTACAACAAATCAAATTACAAATTGCAGTTGGAGAGTGAGACCTCTTTTCCCAAGCATGTTCATCTTCCAAATACTCTGAAACCGTATAATAGCCTTTTTGACATAATTTGGCTTTTATACATTTTTTAAACTGGTGTCTCTGAAACCAGCGTGTTTGTATTAAGAGAGTAATAAATGTGCAAGGCAGATATGCCAAGACCGTGAGGTTTGACATTCGATATTCTCTGCCTACCCCGTAAGGGAGTTGGCATGTAGGTATGTATGTATGTTTATAATTTAATCTTTACAAATCTGAATATAGTTTTTTTTAACAAAGATAAAACACCTTAATCACCCAGATTTGCTTGATGTAAGAAACAAAAATCTTAGTTCTAATAAATAACCAATAACCCAGGCCAAGGCAAGGCACAATCAAAATAAAACAATAAAGTTCTTTCAACTGTAATATCAAATATGGTCTCGAAATAAATGGCTACACACACAAAACCGTCCCAAATAAACACGTTAATATATTAGTACATAAAATACAATATTTCGGTAACAAACAAACGAATCTGAGTAAGGTTGAGGGACTAAATGGGCCCACTATCACTCAATGTCAGGGGAGGTATTTATCACAAGAGGTAACATCATGAACAAAACTTCATGCAAAACCAAGCATACGTAAACGTCTTCGTAAGATTTAGTAATATTCAGAAAAGGTAAGGGTTCGAGATGACATTGACGACGGTTTTCTTATTTATAAATCATCTTGCTGAGAGTTACCGGGTAATTAATCTGTAAATAGATCTATACTGGGTGTATTTTGTTTGTTTTACTAGCTGACGTGTGGCTTTTAATTGGATATCTTTTAATTGAATATCATGGGATCCTCGTCTGCTTTGTTGGACGAGGGTAAAAAATAATATACTTGCTTAATCACCATCTATCAACAATTATAACGCTCCAGTTCAACTTTTGCTGGGCGTCTATGTGATGAACATTTTACACTTCTCCACAAAAAAATAGACATGTGTTTAATTAAACACCGTCTAAATTTGAATGCAACCAATTACACGCTTCACGTTGGTGTGATTGATGTTATTAGTTGGGAATCTGATGTTATTAAAACTGGTGTTCAATGAGTGTTTAAATATTTTTATAGTCAGTTAAACTCTCGCCTCCTTCTAGACAGGAAATAAAGCACTCCAAGGATCAACCTGGTATTATAGCCCTTATACAATGTGGCACAAACTATGGTTCCAACTTAATTTTACTCTTAGTTTAGTCCATGTTTATCAATAAGGCGGAATGTATTTATTAAATACTTTTTTTTTGTATTTCTATGCACCAGTATACTTGACAAATACCCACAACATAAGCGTATATATTGCTAACGTTTAGTAAGATTAAATTTGTGAAATTGGCAAAAGGATTTTTTTTATTACTGGTTGACTTGACAGACGTTAGCTGGTCTCAACTTTGAATTCTATTTTTTTATATCCACCATCTCTTTAGAACAACAGAATCTTACTTACTTTCTAATTTTTACTCCACGTCCCTAACGGTGCTGGTGGAGAGTATTTTTGCCTACACAATCTTAACACGTCTTGAAACCTTTGTTCAAGTTTTTATGTAAAGATATTGCTTTGTTTTATAAATAAGAATATAATTAAATAGTTTAAAAGACTATTTTTTTTCGTCAGAAATTTCTATACTCCTTCATTCACAATGTTAATTAATACTCACCGTCTTAATATAAAAAGTTTAAACTCTCGTTGAACAAATGTTTAAAAAAACACTGAATAAAAATGACGTGTTCTCAACTAGTAACATGCTGCCATGTCATCTGCGTGTGTTTGCTAGTCTACACTAATATTATAAGGAGGAAAGGTTTGATTTTTTGTTTGTTTGTTTAAAATGAATAGGCTCCGAAACTACTGGATCGATTTCAAAAATTCTTTCACTTTTAGAATGCTACATTATTCCTGAGTGGCATATGCTTTGTTTCATCAAAATCGGTGCAGTAGAAGCCAAGTTACGTAGGCGAAACTGCGTGAAACTGCTAGTTTGTTATAAAAAGCGAACACAGCTAATTGCTATCTGTATAGTGATAATCTTTATTAAATTACTAAAAAGCAATACGCCCCGTAAGTAACAAGTTATCTAAAATCTACACTTTTATCATCGTGTTTCTTGATACCTAAATTTTCTCATTCTATTATCATGTTTCTGTTTGGTTTTTCATTGAGTCAGCCGCTGATATATCTGAAAGTTTGTCGAGTGGTTGTTAGCTATGAATATCCGAGAAATGCGGAATTGGCCCTCCACAAACATATCCATAAAACCAAATCAAAATGAACTGACTCGTCCACAAACAGCAGTCATGTTAGCAATTTGATTGAATGTTACCTTAAATCTTTTGAGGGAAATATGGAATTGTAAAAATTATTTCACGTTCTGTTTTCAAATTTTCTTCTTTTCTTTTCTTATTGTAAAACTTTAATGAACTGCCATATTTTTTATGACGATGAACGTTAAGTAATCGGCATCAGGGTTTTTGCTGATGCGGGTTTTTTAATATAAGCTGATGCTTTTTTTATGTTATAGGAAGGCAAACAAGCAGACGGATTTCCTGGTGGTAAGAAATTCACGCTGCCTAGAGATACCAAAGATGGTAATGGTACATTGCGAACCTGAGGTCAATATGTTAAGCCTCGAGCAAAAGTCAGTTTACCGGCTACTTTACCCTCCGAACCGGAACACGTCATGACGTTATGGCAACAGGAATAGGTAAGGCGGTGGTACCAATCCGGCGAGTCGCTGCGAAACTTTACCACCTAGTCAGATGTCACGGTGTTAGTGATGATAAGCTTATGCTCGCCTTTTACGAGCTACATCTCTATTCTACAAAGGTCTTTTCTGCAAAGGAGCCCGGACCAACACGGGGAAAACTTATGCTGATTTTTTTTAAAATTGACGTCAACTGATTCATATTTATTATAGACTAGCTGTTGATCAAATCAGCTGTTTGGATTCCAAACTTGCATTTTGTAAATATTTATTTTTAATTTAGATAGAAAAAAAGATGTCCTAAATAAAATAAAACTAAATAATAATGTTGAACTTATGAAAACTTACAGCTATAATTTTGGTAACATAAAATTATAAAATGCGGGATAAAATGTCAGATTTTGTCCTGTCATATTTGTGAAAGAAAAAAGAAGAAAGTATCATCTCGCTCATTTCCCCTAAATGGTAGGCAGAGGCACAGCCATAGCACCCACGACTACCCGAAGACACTAAGACCCACAATATGGTAGGTGGCACGCCTATTGGCAGTCGGATACATATCCGATTCCGGGCAACATTATTTTTGTTACAAAATTAAAAATACTCTAATTTTCTATTTGTTTAGTTGGCCGACTCAAGGATGTCTAACGCTGCACTGCTAGATCACAGAGGCGATTCTCTATTTTTTTTCATATATACTTTTTCTTTACAATAAACAATATAACGAATAAATAGTTGGAACAAAATATTAATTAATTCAACCATCAAGTAAAAAGGATTCATTTTTATACGAAACATATCCTAAAATGTTGGAAAATTAAATTTCATTTTGATAAATATTTCGTAAATATAAAAGCTTTATAAAGGTACGTTTGAACAGACTTTTCCATACGATTTGGAATAGTCAGATTAATATTTTAATTAAAAGTGAAATTAATACCTGCATGTGTATAGTTTATCTTTAATATTAGTATTTGGTTGAATTTTTCAATATATTTTTAGCAGATTTTTAAAAACTGTTTAATCAATTACAATATCATGAAGTAATTGATTGCTTATTGTTTGCATTACCTCTTAAACTGCAAGATCAATTTAAAAATTATTTGATAATTAGAATTTTAATTAGTCCCTAGAAAATAAAGGCTTTATATATTTGTTGTTAGAAAAAAAATATAATGCATCGTGTGCTCTCGCAAAGACAGTCGAAGTTTTCTGACAGATATTTTTTTGAAATCATGGTATCAATTTTACTACTTAAAATACTGATATCTATGAATGAAGAAACACTTGTACTATTTTACGTATCACATATAATCTAATATCTTCTAAAAAACTTACCGGTTTCGCTTATAACAGCGGTCGGCAACCCGCGGCCGCGGCGCGCCCACGTTTTACTTGCGGCCCGTAAATGTCTTGAAAATAAGTTTTAGATATCAAAATAAATTCATGAACGTTCCGCAGTTGACCGTATCATATTCGGCGTATAGTGTAGATTCCGCCTTGAGAACGCGCTTTTCTCCGCGCAATATATTTTTTATATAGCTTCTAGGATAAATATTACAAGTGTGGCCCACCTTTTATTTATTTTGCTGCCTTGTGGCTCTTGCCTGCCTAAAGGTTGCCGACCGCTGGCTTATAACATCATCATGATGGCTAAAGCTTAAACTACTCTACTAACTACTTAAGTAGTTACAAAATAATAAATTCATTTAAATATCTTATTTTAAAGATATGAATATTTGGAAGGTTTACTAAGTGCTAATGATAGAAAATATCAAAGATCCTAAAATACTCGTTAAAAATTCGTTCTGAGCTCTTGGACTAATAGACGCCCGTAATTGCCGTGTTCCTTTATTCAAGTTTGCAGTGCGGTTGTTTGTTAATGAATATTCTAGAAACGCTGCAGACGCGTCTATATTGGCTATCTACGAACACATCCATAAAATCTAATTAAAATGAACTTGCTGGACTTGCAGATTGCAAATCTGAAACCCAATCACTATTTCTATTGAACGTTACCTCGAAATGGATATACAGTGTAACAAGTAACTAACATAGAACCTTTCTAGGGTGGCTTTAGTACATCAAAAGGACAAAATTTTTGTATGATCTTTAAGCCCATATCCTCGAAGAGGTAGGCAGAGGTGCAACTAGGGCACCCACAACTTGCCGAAGACACGTCTAAGTCCCACTATGTGATGGGTGGCAAGCCTATCGCCATCCGGGAACATATCCCTAGCAAATTTTTTTTATTAGAAAGTTGGAAAAACTAAATTTTATTTTTGTTGCCTGACCCAAGAATCGAACCAATTTCTTTTTTCGCATTTTTTCAAAAGTTATACAACAAAAGTTGCTTTTGATGTCGGTGCTAAAACTGTTCTGAATACTGCTAGCTTTTTCAATGTTTCATAACTATCTCAAGAAATTAAATAATCATAAAAAGAAAGCCCCATAAGCTCGCATGCTACGTATATATCCCTGCAAATAAAGAAATAACGGCTGTATTTTTTGA
This sequence comes from Calephelis nemesis, assembly GCA_002245505.1. Classification (NCBI taxonomy): domain Eukaryota; kingdom Metazoa; phylum Arthropoda; class Insecta; order Lepidoptera; family Riodinidae; genus Calephelis; species Calephelis nemesis. Next base: position 154,407 of record NJDD01006944.1, read on the forward strand.
AAAAAAACAGTAGTTTTAGAAAAAAAATGTGCTCAAACTTAAGTTGAAAAGTTTCTTAGTATTAAAAAACAAATAAAAAAGTCAACAAGTAAACAAATAAAATGTTCGTTAACATACAATTCAAATAAAAAATTACAAATAAATAGAAAAAAACAATATTTTAATCCAGAAAAACTATTAGTAGCTGTAGTAATGTCAAGCGATACGAAGTTCGCCAGGTCGGTATAAAGATTTTAGACGGTTGTAAACAATGGTTATGCTTCCTTGTGGACCGTATATTTAATCCAAGTGTAACAACGTTTTCAGGCGTATTTACTACCGTCTAAAACGTCTTTAATGTAAAATGACTTGAAAAATACATCTAATTAAAGACATTACAGACAAGCCTTCTACCAAAACTCCGATTGCATCTTCTGATTAATATTTTAAGTAAGGATTTAATTTACGGTCCTGACGGATGCAAATCAATACTTTCAACTAGTGTTTTAACCGTTTAAAATCCGGATCAAAGAGAATATTTGTAAACGTCCAAACATCAAGATAATATCGGATAATGGTCTCCCAACTTATTTCTGTCTGTGTGTGACACGATAAAAAAGAAGCTGGAGAGTGTTAAAAGGCTAAGAAAAAATTGAATGGGAGAGAAATATAATATAATGAAATATATTTCAGTATTGACATTTTCTTTGAATAGGCAAATAAACATCGATTTAATATTTTTCATTAGCAAGGGATTTTCCGGGAACCATGAATTACGTTTGTAATTAGTCACAAACATTTTCTTTGAATGAAGCCAGCGTGTATTTGAGATATCTAATATCAATGGTATTTACAATTTCCAATAAGAGCCTTAACAGTCTCTTCTATTCTATTTGGTATTGGACATTATACATAACTTTAGAGATATAGATACATTTTAAGCCATGTAGCAATCGCCTCTGTGCTCTAGCGGTCAATCTTCAGACTTGGCTTCTTGAGGTCCTAGGTTCGATCTCAGGGTCGGGCAACAAAAAAATGTTTATTTTCAATTTTATAATAAAATAACGTTAGCTGGGATTGGATATGTGTCCGGTTGGCGATTAGGTTGCCACCTATCACATTGTGGGACTAAGTGTCTTCGACTAGTCGTGAGTACCCTGGTTGTGCCTCTGCCTACGTTTTAGGGGATATGAGCAAATTGCAAGTTTGGAGAGTCCAAACAGCTGATTTGATCTTCCAGGCGGTTGTTCCCTTTGAACCACATTGTTGAAGTTCCAAACTTTCTTAAGCCTAAATACATTTTCCCCGTGTTGGTCCGGGCTCCTTTGCAGGATAGACCATCTGCCTTTCTTGCCAGGCAGCTCGTAAAAGGCGAGCATAGGCTTATCTTCACTAACACCGTGACATCTGACTAGGTGGTAGAGTTTCGCAGCGACTCGTCCGGATTGGTACCACCGCCTTACCTATTCCTGCCGCCATAGCGTCATGACGATGTGTAGCGCCATAGCGTGATGATGTTCCGGTTTGGAGGGTAAGATAGCCGGTAAAATTACTTTTGCTCGAGGCCTAACATCCTGACCCCAGGTTGGCAACGCACCATTACCATCTTTGGTGTCTCTAGGCGGAGGAAATTTCTTACCATCAGTAAATCCGTCTGCTTCTTTGCCTTGCTATAACATAAAAAAAATACATAGTAAACGAATAATTGTTATTGATTGGCTATAGGTTTCCCCCATTTCATTCTAGGTCCACTATGTAAAATAGACTATCTGCTTATAAGATGAGATTGCAGGTGAAATGGGTTAGTACCTTGAAGACCACTGGTGGTAGGGTGCAGTGAATTGCCCAAGTAAGAATCCACCAACTTACCTATTCCTTCCGCCATAGTAGTTGTCTTTTTTTGGACCAGAGGGAGTGGTAGCATGAAAACTTGCACATTTAACCTTAGATTCTGGAAACATGACAGTGACTCTCATACATTGTGCCTCTGCCTACATAATCAGGGATATGAACGTGAATGTATTTACTTTTATACTGAATATTGTTCATATCTGCACGGCAAGTGCGAGAATTCAAACAATATGTGAGTACCAAATGCCATGATTTCTGCAAAACTGCCTGGTCTAAATTAATTACTATTTTCATTCAAATAAGCCGATCACAGAGACTACACTAATTTACGAGATAACACTAATCTCAGACAAACCTCTTACGGCCAATATTAACAATCAATCCTAAGAAAGAAAGAAAGAAAGAAAATTATTTATTTACGGAAATATGTGTGTAAATGAGATGTTACAAAAATATTTAAGTATATCAACATATTCTACCATATTTTGTTGTGCAAATATTTAAACATTTATAAAAAATATTATTTAAGGTACATATGCTTTAACTTCTAAGCCAATTATTTATATTTATAACTAGATTAATTATTTATTAATAAACATTTAATAACTATAATTGAATTTAACAATGTCTACCGTAAACTACCACCGTTTCCAAACCTAGCCAGACAGGAGAAGAAACGGCGAAACAAACTCCTCGGCAACCATACCTTTCATTATATTTGGTTAATAATTATTAGTTGTTTTACTATAAATTCTCTTCTACAAGAAAATCTTTGACACTATAATATGTTTTATCTAACAACAAGTCAAATACCTTCCTTCGAAATCTTTTTAATGGAAGAAATTTGAGATTATCAGGAATTTGGTTGTATATACGAATGGACATGCAGTAAACATTATTTTTATAAATATTAAGTTTTTGCTTCGGCACATGCAATTTCTCACTATTTCTAAAACACGAAATTTCCAACGTTTCAGCATTTGTTTTAAACAAATGATAATGTTTTTTTACAAATACACATACAGCCAAGATATACAAACAAGGTAAAGGTAAAATTTTAAGTGATTTAAAAAGTGGTTTGCATGAATGCAATTGGTTAACACTACATATGGCGCGAATACACTTCTTTTGTACTCTAAAGATTCGAATTAAATCTACAGAATTTCCCCAAATAGGAATACCATATTGCAAAACGAAGAAACATACCCATGATAAGCTAAGAGAGATGCATCCAAGTCTGCTACTTCTCTTATTCTTCTCAATACATATACAAACCTATCAATTTTATTGCATAGATAGTCAATATGTGATTTCCAATTGCAATATTTATCAATTTTAACTCCTAAGACGTTGGTAAAATCTACATTCTCTATAAAAGTATTATTTAAAAATATTTGTAATTTTTTAGTTTCTCTATAGTGTGCCTGAAATTCGAGTAATTTCGTTTTTGTAAGATTTATTTTAAGATTATGCGTATGTAACCATTCTACCACTTTATTTAAAGTTACAGTTGTTTCTTTAACTAAATCACTTCTATTATAACACGTGATGAGAAGTGTAGTATCATCGGCAAATAAGACATAATCATGGTTAATAGCATCAGGCAGGTCATTTATGTAAATTAAAAAAGTAATGGGCCTAAAACGCTACCTTGTGGTACACCGCAGTCATTAAAAAGACAATTTGAAGTGTAGACCTTTTTGCGGTTACCATTTAGTCTAGATATTTCAACACACTGTTTTCTATTTTCTAAATAGCTTCTAAACCAATCTAACGATTTACCTCTAATGCCATATCTCTCAAGTTTTGTTAACAAAATTTCGTGTGACACAAAATCAAATGCTTTACTCATGTCTAAAAATACAGAAAGTGGATACTTTTTGCTATTAAGACATTCAGTTATTTTCTTAACTAAGTCAAAACATGCAAATACTGTAGACCTGCCTTTTCTAAATCCATACTGATTATTTTTTAATAAGTTAAAATGAATTAAATAGCTGTATAATTTGTCATACATTATTTTTTCAAAAATCTTAGAAATTACAGGAACTAAAGTTATAGGTCTATAATTGTTCATTTCACAAGTATCCCCTTTTTTAAATAATGGCTTGACAATAGACATTTTTAAGCGATCTGGATATTTGCCTTCTAAAAATGATAAATTAATTATATGGCAAAGAGGCTTTGCTATAACACTGGCAACATTCTTTAATATTGATGTGCTTATATTATCATAGCCCGTTGCAGTTGTATTTTTCAAGTTATTTATAGACTTTATTATATCATGTTCATCTACTGGTGTCAGAAACATTAGTAGTAGTTTTAGTATGATTAGACAAATTATGAGATTTTATGCTGTATGTAGAACTGGACTGATGCTTCTTACATCTGATTTATAAAGAACTCATTAAAATGATTACAAATTGCTTGAGAATCAGTATATACTAAGTTGTTAATTTTAATTTGTTCAATCTCATGTTTAGACATTTTATTTTGAAATGAGCTTTTAATTACATCCCATGAAGCTTTGCATTTATTGGAAGATTGTTCAATATATTTTAATGATGCCTGTTTCTGAGATTCTAAAATACATTTTGATAATACCTTTTTATAACGTATATAACTTATTTTTTCCCCTTTCTGTTATATTGGGAATAACGATAATTTAAATATAATTGCCGTTTCACTTTACAGCACTTTAAGAGACCCTTAGAAAGCCATTTATTTGAAACTTTAATTTGAATTTTGGGAAAACATAATTCATAAAATAAAGTCAAGGTATCATGGAATTCATTAAAGGCGTCTTCATAATCATCAATAGTAAAAATTTCACTAAAACTTAAAGATGACATGCATTCATAAAATTTGTTAATATTTTCTTGGCCAAAGAGACGCTTTGTTTCAAACCAAAAAGTACGCTTTGTTTTACAAAGTGACACTGGTTTAATGTCTACTTGTATACTTTGTGCAGTTTCATGGTCAGATAAACCAAGAATATGAGTATCCGAATAAACATGATCTAAATTGCTAGCAATTACATCTAAACATGCATCTTTTCTTGAAACCTACTGTTTCAAGATATGGTGACAAAAATTATTATTTTTAAAAATGCTTATTAAATTTTTGTAAGTATTGGTAAAAGGTCTATGTTCCAATCTCCACATAAAACAAATTTCTTTTTAGAATTTTTCTATGTATTTTCTAGTAATAACTCTAATTTATTAAGAAAAACATCTACATTTGAATTAGGAGTACGATAAATACATATTACTATTAAATTATAGTTTATTATCTCAACTGCACAGCATTCAAAAGAATATGGTATGTGTATTTGTAAATCAAAAGTTTTATATTGAAGATCTTTACACACTAATATACAGGTGCCACCACGACGCTGGTTATTGCGCGAGAAATATGAAGCTGTATACTAACCATCCAGTTTAAAATTTTGTTCAGAACCTTGCTTAAGAAAGGTTTCAGAAAAACATATGACATCTATTTTTCCCAGAGAGTACCTGAGTTCACTAATCCAAAACTTGCCGTCCAAGATTGATATGTTGATCCATTTTTTTGTTATCGCTTGCCAATAACATATCTGCGGACAGGATAAATATGGCCATTAGGTATAAGATAGGCCGGCGCGGCTACGCAACTCTCTAGACTGTTTGAAATCCATCTTTAGAGATACATTATTAACATTGGCCGTAAGATATCATCATGGAATATCGAGCTAGATCTCCTCTATTTACATCTTTCCACATTTGCATTTTGTATTTTTTATTGTTGTGATATTGGAAGGCAAACAAGCAGATGGATTTCTTGATGGTGAGGAATTCATGTGGCCTAGAGACACCAAAGTGGGGTAATGGTGCGTTGCCAACCTGAAGACGGGATTTATGGCCTCGATCAAAAGTAAGTTTACCTTCTACCTTATCCTCCGAACTGGGACACGTCGACGGAAAGCACTGATATTATAGCGGCAGGAACAGGTAAGGCAAAGGTATTAATCTAGTACTTTTTAATAATCTCACTTTCTTTCAATTTTTTTGATACAAAATATGGTTTAGGCGGGCGTTACATAACAAAGTTCCTTAGCGCTTTCATTTTGACCGCATTTACCTATACTATTTTTATGCCTTTTCTGACATATTTAAATCTCCCTTCCATAAAGTTACTTTGGGCTATAATGTAGTTATTTAAGTAGTTAAGAAGTTATTGGTTTAAGTAAAAGGTTTAGGTTCTTAAAGCAAAAATTTACTTAGTGACAAATGACAAAATTCTACCACTTATTCTGAGTGTGTTGAGCTACCCTTTAACTCCGCTAAATGCACTTGCTGCATTCTTCATACAGACCTCGACCAAAAGCTATCCATTTATATCTTTAATAACTCCATCTTCTCTTAAATACAAAATGAATACCTGTTTCTCTTGGTTATCGCATCAAACGTGAACAGATCCATCAGTTTTGCTATTTCTTTCTTGTTGTGTTAGTTTTTGCCAGGGCAAGTTTCATAAGAAAAGAAAAAAAATATAAAGATTTGGGTAAAATACGAAACATAATACTTTAATTTTCTCGTAAACTGTTGGTTATATCAAGTGATACAAAGATCAAAGTCAGTCGTGTCGGCTAGTTGTGTTATAAAAATGCTATATTTTGAAGATGAAGCTTTATTCGATTTGCTAGGAAGCAGCTAAAGAATCTTACCTAGAATTATTGATGTATGTTATATTTACTAAGCGTATAAAATATTCTGAGCGAGTACGCAAGCATAATAACTACGCAGAGCAAGTATTGATCTAGAGCTTGCATCTGTTTAAGATTTGTTTTCTAATTTGGCTAAAACACTATAAACTAAGGTACAGTTAAAACATAAAAACCTACGCCAACGAATATTGGGCACCAAATGTAAAAAGCAAAACAACAGTTTTATTTTTGTTAAAAAACCGGATACAGTCTCAAATATTTTTCAGCGCTAGATTTTGTAACAATACTTATATACTAATACTTCCATCTTTCCATACATACTAATATCATGAATGCGAAAGTCTATCTATCCCTCTGTCTGTCTGTTACTTCTTTAAGGTAACCCTCAAAAAGGATAAGAAAAAAGGAATTAAACTTTTTACAAAAAATGTAAATAAATGTAAGATAAGGTTGCGGTAAAACAGTTAGTTTAATATAAATACACAAACATGCAAATACTATTTCTCTCTACAAAGTGGTGTCAAAAGTTCTGAAATCACGATTATGTTAAAATAACCCACTGTAAAAAATAGAAAACGACTAATGTAAAAAGCAATACTTGAACTAAATAATTTTTGTTAGAAATAATCCACTATAATAAATAGAAAACCACTAATGAAAAGAATGAAACAACCAACAACATTATCATCAGTGGGAAAAAATTGAGATGAGTGAACTCTACAGTTGCTTAAGCTCAAGGTAACACTATTACTTTCGTGTGCTCGCTTCGCAAGTTTCAAAAGCTTTGAGGAATACCGATAGGCTATTACTGAGTACTCCACATTTTTACGGCTGATTAATCGTGAAAGCCTTCATAAATGTCATCCCGGATGTCATTTAGTTTCATAATAAAATTGCGGAAACACAACTTTTGGGACATTTGGAGCAGGGTCGGTTTTGTTATTAACATTTGGGCCATGAAGTTTTATAAAAATACAACGGGTTCTATTATACAAGTTGTCAATGTGTCCTTATTCCTTGTAGAATAAAGTATATAAAATAATTCAAAGGCTAATAATAGCTTTTAAATTCTATACTAGCTGTTCCCGCGAACTTCGTTACGTCTGTTCAGTTTGTGAGGGAAAAATAAAATGTTGTTGTACCCAGTTTTCTCACAATCAAACAGGTTAAAAGTGCCCTACGTCCTTCTCCCGGTTCTAAGCTACCTCCTAACCAATTTGCAGCCTAATTGGTTAGGTCGGTAATTATGCTATTAAAAATAATTTAAGGACGTGCAAGCAGGTGATAAAAGTTAAAATTTTATTGACCGTATCGTGTAATTTTGGCATTGTCAAAAATGTAACCTCAAGTTACCACCTTACCGAGATATCTCTTGAAGCTTGTGTGATATTTACAACCTGTAAACACCAATACGCAATTGTGATACAGAACAAAAACAGGTTTTTGAAATTCACAGTCTTAAAAAGTTATCGTTCTTTTTAAAACAATATGCGTCGGGGCCCTCGAAATTTTGGCATGTGTAATACAGGCCCACAGTCCAACCCTGATTTTGTACTAAAAGAACATAAAAACTCCATTTCTCCCAGCCATGTTTTGATGTGTAATAAATAATATAATAAATAACATATTGGCTATTTACAAAATATATCACTCGAAATGAGCATCATTTCGTCGATGAGAATGTTTAGTGGTAGTTAATGGGTTCGGGAGATTCTCATCGTAATATATTAGTTACTGAAAAGGAAATAGGTTATTTGCCCCAAGTAAATATAAATCACGATCTTTGTTTGTTTGATGGGTTTTTACTAATAATTCTTGCATTACTTACTTTAACTATATAGTGGATCTTATATTACATTTGTCAAGGATGAATATCATCATCATCAGCCGGAGGACATCAACTGCTGGACATAGGCCTCCCCCAAAGAGCACAACAATTCACGGTCACCAGCCGCTTGTATCCAGCGCCTTCCAGCGACTTTGATCAGATCATTAGTCCACTTTGTGGGAGGTCGTCCAACACTACGTCCTCCGGTGCGGGGCCGCCGCCCGAGAACCTTTCTTCCCTAGCGGTTTTCGTTTCTGCGAGCAATGTGGCCTGCCTATTGCCACTGATCTGATAATATTTGTATCAATACAAAAATAATAGTTCTAAAAAAATCAGTAAACGTGTTGCCAGCACTACACGATTACCCGAATATATACAGGAAGTTAAATGAATGATTGGTCAAACAAAAATGGTGTATTAGAGGCATCATTTGAAAGCAATTGTAAATTGGGATTTTCAAAGGTTGCCATTATCTTAATTTTTAATTCCCCCAAAATTTTAACTCGTAGTGTTATAAATATTTTGTTTATAGCCACAGAGGCCTTAAATATTTTTTTTGTATTGTGCCAATTAAGTGTATCAAAATTTCAATAAATAAATGTTTTGGAGAATTTGTGAAAAAAAATCAAACAAAGAAATAATAGCATCTTTCGTCATGTCCAATTTTCCAGGAAACCTTTCCAAATTCAGCCACCTTTCTACCATTTCCGTTTGACCAACCAAGCGTCTAAAACCCATGTCCCTCTTAACACTCACAAATATATCACCACTTATTAGAATGTGTAAGGACAACCAAACAAACACTTTCAAATTTTATATTACAATTTTCCCCCGTATTGGTCCGGGCTCCTTTGCAGATAGACAATCTGCCTTCCTGCCAGGCAACTCGTAAAAGGCGGGCATAGGCTTACCATCACTAACATCGTGATATCCTACTAGGTGGCAGAGTTTCGCAGCGACTCGCCCAGATTGGTACCACCGCCTTACCTATTCCTGCCGCTATAATGTCATGACGTGTTCCGGTTTGGAGGGTAAGGTAGCCAGTAAACTTACTTTTGCTTCATCCATAGCATCACGACCTCAGGTTGGTAACACACCATTGTCACCTTTGGTGTCAGATGTAAAATAAATATTTATTTCGCTAATTCCGCGTAAACAGTGTAACTGTTGTAGCAAATAATCCTCCAAATGACACAGAATGTGACAAGCCTAACTAACGCTCCAACCGCCCACCAGAACACGACTAAAGGAAGAACTCGGGTTCGCAAAGAGTGCGATTTGGTGTTATCTGTGGTGAGTTCTTCGACAAAGTTGGCGAAGGACGTGTCAAACGGTTTTGTTTCCCGAGTTCGGACTCTATTCGTGATCTGGTAGCGGAGGTGGGAGGTTGTTCCCAACATTAGTTAGGCTTGTCGCTTTTTGTGTCATTTGCAGGATTATTTGCCACAACAGTTGCACTGTTTACGTGGAATTAGCAAAATAAATGCTTATTTTACATTTGTTGCAATGGATTTCCGCAAAATAACGCCTGATTCAATGATTCAAGAAAATGCCTTTGGTGTCCGTAGGCGGCTTGAATTTCTTACTATCAGGAAGTCCGTCTGCTTATAAAAAAAAAGGTATGGAAAACAAAGTACGAATGAAAAATAATATTGTATTGCACGACCTCATTTATAACCAATAATCAAGGTATTAACGCTTTATTTGTTTTAATCAAGCATGACGCTCGTAAACAGAGAATTACGAATACGTACTAGCAAATGCATGCAGATTTTAATTGAAAAACTACAATCTATCAGAGAAAATGCTTTGTTGGCAGCTCTTTGTTCTCAGATCGCTGGTTATCCTTACCTTGGATATTTTTACCTATATTCAGTAGAAAGCGAAGCTATTTGTTTAGTAATGTATTTCTTTATTTCTTTTTTTTTCTTTTATTTCTCTAGATCTACGTCCGCTCAGTAGAAGAGACCATTGACCTCTGCGATGCACCTTGTAAGAGGCGAGCTATGGTTAAATTAACACCAGAAGTCTTATTGGAACTAACCTACACTACCAACAAGACCACTGGTAGTGCTGAGCAGCAACTTGCCCGGGTAGGGTTCCACTGCTATACCTATTCCTTCGCCATAATGACTGCCATGTTCTGGCCCGAAGGGAGGGGTAGCCGGTAGACTTGCATAATAGGCCTCGTATAATAGGCGTCTCTAGGCCATGGTTATTCTTATCATCAAGAAGAGTAAGAAAAAGGTTATATTTTTTATGTAAGTTAATCAATTATTCAGTAATTTATAAAAAAACTTGTGGTAGTTGGAAAAGGACACTTTTGAGGGGGTCTGCTATGAAGTCTAGATCTGATATTGGAATCCCACGGAAATCGAGGAAAATGCTTATTATTTGTGTAGGTTGAAGACTTTATATACCAGGTTGAACCTTGAAGTAATTTAGTTTATTGTATTACTAGCGAGCCGCCCCATCTTCGCACATGTATAAAATATACATATAAACCTTTCTCTTCAATCACTTTATCTATTTAAAAAACACAAGCAAAATCCATTGCGTCGTTTTAAACATACAAAGAGTCATAGGGACAGAGGAAGTGACTTTCTTTTATACTATGTAGTGATTAAGACTGCTGTCTGTTACAATCAGAAAAGCCATTAGCTTGTTCGCAAACTTATAAAAAACAAAGTCAATAATTTAATCTTCTTGTACGCCTTTCTTTAGCATATAAAAATATTGTATATTTAGAATAGAACAAATTAACTTTTTATTACATACCTAAAATAAAAAATAAATACATAAGAAGAAACTTAAACTTAACTTAACTTAAAAACTAAGTGATACACAAAGGCGGCCTTATCGCCAAAACAGCGATATCTTCGAGGCAACCTTATGTTATGTAGACATATTAAAATAAATTTTGAACGATGGTGCTCTTAATACACAAAAAAGAAATATAACACATGCAACATCAGTTGAAAAAAAATTATTTTTAAAATAAAGGAAAAAAAAGATTGAACAGATTAAATTTAGTCGAGTCCTATTGAACGTAGAAAGTGACGTTTAACCATATTTTTAAACGTATTGATATTAGTGGCTTTCCTGACTTCTACTGGGAGCGAGTTCCAAAGATTTTCTGATAGCGAGGTAAAAGATCGGCTAAAATAGTTAGTGTTACGAGAGGGTACTTGAAGAAAAATTCTATCACTAGATCTAAGAAATTTTACTTCACTATTACAAAATTTAAACCTCTTATTTAGATACGTAGGGGCGGGTTAAAGAGAATAAAGTACAGCAATGAGAGAATATGACAATTCCGGCGAAGATGGATAGGCAACCACTTAAGCTTAGCACGAAATTCAGAAACGTGATCATATTTACGTAGCGAAAATATATAACCTAATACAGAGATTTTGAAGACTCTCTAGTTTATTCATTTGGTCAACAGTAAGATTTATATAGCGTCCGCATATCTAAGATAGATAGAAGCAAGGATTCGGCAAGTATAGTCTTGGTAGGAATTGAAAACCGAAGACGTCTGAGAGAACTTCAGGCACTGTAGACTTTCTTACTGACCTCTTGAAGATGTTTGGACCATGAAAGGTTATTGTCGATAAAAATCCCTAATTTTTTTACGTGGTTGCTATAAAGAACAATGATGCCATTTAGTTTAACGGGGGGGAGGGTATCCCAATCAAACCTATTGATAATTTACTAAATTATGTAGGCTCATCAAACTGATTAACTTATCCGGAGAAATAAATTTGGAAAAGTCAAATTCAAGCCTAAATAAATGTACAATTTACCGTGGTCACGTCCGTTTCTTGCAATAGTCTACACATGGTGCGCGGAAATGGTGTTACTCGCACCACCCGTCCCTTGTAATTCGATGTAAGAAATAGCAGTGCCTGGAAAAATATATTAGCAATGTTGCGTTTTATTCTAACAGTCATTGCCATTTTTTTCAGCAGGCATATCTCACACACATTTCTTATAAGAAAAGAGAAAATGATAGAAAATGTTGAAATATTTTAGTATGGCAGCAGAAATTGGTCATTTTTAAGTAAAAAATTGACTCATATAACCCATAGTCTCACATTGTGATAGGTGGCTAGCTATCGCCAACCGGGCAAATATCCAATTTAGAGCAACGTTTTTTTTTAGAAAATTTGAAAAACCCAATTTTCTATTTGCTGACCGACTCAGGGATCGAATCCGAGACCTTAAGAAGTCAAGCCCGACGCCGAACCGCTAAACCACAGAGGCAATTTTAGATTTCACAGAGGAAGAGAGAGTTGTGAGTTCAGTTTCTGATTAGGTACTAAAAAATAAATAATGTGTAATGGAATAATATCAATCATCCTCCACAGAAACATGTGTTTTTCAGCAGTACCCACACAATGAAAAATATCAATTCCCGTCAAACACAAGAAAGACCTCGAGCCAGTTATAATATTGATTGATTGCTTTCCGCTTTAGTTACATTATTACCGTCTTATAGCGTCCTTTAACGTTTCTATTGAAGACTTTGAGTAAAGCAAATGCAGGGAGATTATGGAACTAGATTGATCGGACTTGGTCTTACTGATCGCTAATGAAGCTACCAATAGATAAAACTACAAATAGCAAAATGTAACATATTTGGAGATAAGATTCCATTATTCTACTTTTTTTTCTATTTCAAGTCTTATTGTATTATTATATATTTTATGTGAATCTTTTGTTTTGAAATCTATAAATATAAAAGTGTGGTCATCGATAAACCAATTGAAATCTTTTTTTTTGTATTACCTACTTATTTTCAGGAGATCGTTATTATGAAGGGAAAACCTGGAACATTGTAAGAAAAATGGGAAAAGCAATGCATATTACTTAATAATTAATAATATATTATATTATATTATACATATGATATAACAGATAAATAGAAAGATTGATTTTGTTCCTTGCCTAACAGAGTTTAAATAACATTATCCCCTCAAACTAGTTTGTGCTTTATTTAAACCTAAAATAAACTTTCAAAATAGAATATTAAAGAATTTACTGTGAGAATATTAATTTTACTAAATCTTTCCCTGGGGAAAACCAAGGAGGAGGTCCAAGGAACTAGGTTATAAATTGCCTACAAGGTACTTTTCTAGACGAATGTTGTAAGAACACCAGCACAATTCCCCCAGAGAAGAATTAGGTACAATAAAATATGATGCTGTAAAAAAAACATTTTTTTTTTCAGATTTTGTCCTTTTTATGACTTTCTGATAAGCAAATATTTCGCCCTTATCCTAGAAGAAGTATGCATAGATGTTTAAACATAGGAGTAAATAATACATGTGGCAAACCTATAGCTATGGTTAATCTTGTACTCTATCCAATTTTGGTTTGCACTAATGCTTCAGAAAAGGGATGTTACAAGTTTAACGAGTCTTTCTTCCTTAACAAATGGACCGATTTCGATGCGGATTTTTCGTTTGAAAGCTGACATTATAAAGATGATTCCAGCTTTATCACCTGAAGGTTTCATCGGGGTTTATTTACCATTTCTGTTTTAAAAAAAATGATTCAATTTTTTTTGATTAGGGTTAGCTGCAAAAAAAAAACGAAAAAATGAAAACTGTTTTCGAAAAAAATAATTAATGATATTCTGTGGAGTATAATTTTAGTGAACCTATTTTTTAATAATTTTTAATATACTTGATTTATTATAAAATATGTTTAATTCTATTATCAGTTCGGAACAGGTCGACTTAAGTTCGGATCTTAGACAAAACATTTTTATTTATTTTTAATATATCTCACATTTATTTATTATATTATACTTATATTTCAGCTCGGTAAAGATCATTGTAGGATCGGACCTCATGCTAATTTATTTATTTAATCCTAAAGCCCTTTTACCTTAATTAAAGTTTTCCAAGCCTTTTATACAAATAACAAAACTTAATACCTACTACTTAAAATTGCATTTTCTTTCCTCACCCACTTATACATGTAGTTTAAACGCAGCGTACGTCGCCGTAGGCTGCTGAACATTAAATTATGTAGTGCTTAACAAAGGGCTTATTTCTGTTCAAAGAGGATTACGCCCCGGGCGAATATGTTAATTAGTTGATAGTAATTTTACGTGGGTGTTTTATGTTTAAGGTTTTTTTAATGCAGTTTAAACCTTTAACGCTCAAGCTTTAAAGAGATGTTACTATTTAATCTTTATTACAATCTGAGACCTAAGACCATTTCTATACAGTCAGCAACACAAGTGAAGTATTTTTATAGTATTGGAAGACAAAAAGTAAACAGATTTCTTTATGGTATAAAATTCACGCCGCCTAGAGATACCAAATGTGATAATTGTGCGTTGCCAACCTGAAGCCGGGATGTTAAGCCTAGAGCAAAGGTAAATTTACTGGCTACCTTATCCTCTGAACCGGAACACTTCAATGGCTAAAACAGACGTTATGACGGCAGGAATAGGTAAGGCGGTGGTACCAATATGGGCGGGTTGCTGCAAAACTGTGCCACCTAGACCGATGTCACGGTGCTAGTGACAGTAAGCTTATGCTCGCCGTTTTACAATCTGTCTGGCAGGAAGGCAGAGGGTCTATTCTGCAAAGGAGCCCGGACTTATACGGCAACTGTTTATTTGATTCCTTTGACATTGATAAATAAACGATTACTGCAGTTGTTTTACAAGTGATAAGTGCTGTACAGAATCTACTCTAGTAACCTTACCTAGTTAAGGTTCCACCGCCTTACCCATTTCTACCAGTACAATGGCACTTCTTAATGCTGTTGTGCTCCAGTACGGAAGAAAAGGTAGCTGGTAGACTTGTACATTAGAACAGCAACAAAAACATTTATGTTGCCACAATGTCATCGTTGTACTTAGTTAGCGTCAGGAGATGTGTGTGTATATGTGTAAATAGAAAACGTATACTTTCAATTTTCTATTAAAAATAACGTTGCCTGGTATTAAATGTGCCCGGTTGGCGATAGGCTTGTCGTCTTTCGCTTTGTGGGATTTGGTGTCTTCGGCTAGTCGTGCTTTGGTTGTGCCTCTGCCTTCTTCCTTTGGGATAAGTGTATACTTTTATGACATCATTAATTTCAGTAAAACATTACCATCCGAGTGAAGCCGGAACAGGCAGCTAGTCTTAATATATATAAATCTCATGTCACGATGTTTGTCCGCGATGGATTCCTAAACTACATAACCGTAGATTAATATTGAGTACCGAAAATAAAATTTCCACAATTACATTTTTATTATTCTAGCCCTGAATGTCACAATAGCGATGTTATTTACTGAATATAGCAGTTTATTGCACTTAACATTAGTGTATCAAAAAAAATCATTAAAAATATTTGAGCGCGATGATACAGCTCGTACTGTTACAGCTCATCCTAAATCAAGTACTAAATCCGAAATCGTTGAATCTTCTTTTTCTTTCACTATATAAGCCGTGCATCTTCTATGCACCGGCAGTCAGTACTCAACCTCAACGAATCT
Organism: Calephelis nemesis; assembly: GCA_002245505.1. Taxonomy (NCBI): domain Eukaryota; kingdom Metazoa; phylum Arthropoda; class Insecta; order Lepidoptera; family Riodinidae; genus Calephelis; species Calephelis nemesis. The sequence goes on from NJDD01006944.1 coordinate 170,274, forward strand.
CTGTTCAGCAACGGACCTGGTTTCTGCCTGCCGGTCTGGACAGGGGTGAACTCAGGGGAGGGTAATTACCGCGCCACAAAACCTTGATAAATACTCAGAGTTGTGTGGTCTAAGTGGTTAAAGTCTATTACAATGTAAAGTATAAACAAATAAACTTAGTCAGTTCCCAAAATTAGTTTTTTTAAGACTATCGGCGGGGACACCCAGTACGAATTAACTGTGTACTCCTATGAAATGCGACCTATCTCTCGCTACCCCGTGTGGAGTTCATTCGCCGCAAGCGCTCAGTAACGATAGCATATTATTTGTTACCGATATCAAGCCGATCTTTTATAGAAATGAAAAAGATAAATGAATGGAAAAATTAAGGAATTGGAGGATTGTAGTTTAGTGATAATATTTGAATAGTATGTATTTGTAAAGACTAAATATTTGTTTATCTATATTTGAAAAAGAAACAGACGAAGAATACAGTTTACTAACCAAAATTAAATATCACTTGCAATTAGTAATGGTTTGTATCTAAAAAAAATGTTTTTCCTATTTTCCTTGGAATTTTCCCATTTTTCTGACAATAACCAACATAACAAAAAATTAATAGCATAATTGATCCATCCCTTTAAGCATCGTGCGATAAATTCATTTTTAATTTGTAACAGGTTGCATTCCAAGGATAGGAAAATAAGAAAAGTATCAAACGTCAGGCAGTTTTTGGAGGAGGCGAAGTCGAGGTCAAATGTGATTTAAAGTTATTTTACTGCAAAGAATGTTTATGTGAATGTTTAATGTATGTTATTATTCTGCCCCAAAAGCCAGAAAGTAGAGACAGTGTTTTGGCACAGCATGAAAAAAGTTATCCTTTTCTAGAAGTTTAAAAATCGTCACTGTACACAAAATCCGGTAACGAAAATGACAGATTAACATTGATATCAATAAATCTTTTTGGTGTGTCAGCTCTTTTTTTCTTCGTTATTTACTCTTTTTTCCTGCCCCCATAATCTTCCAAGAAATATTTTCTGCTAACGTTTGAAGAAACTTAGGTGAAGACTACGGGCTATTAGATCGGTGGGAAAAATCTTTATTTGCCCAGGCATTGGGTTTGTTCTAATTGTGACTGTAACGATGCATAAAAAATAATTAAGGTTTTATTAACTATTTTATTCCTACTTAGTTGCTTATCTGCACACCGAGGTCCTTACGGAATAGGTAGAGCACACCGAGCACTAAATACGCGCCGGTTATAAAGACGTTACATAACTCTCAAATAAAACCTGTTTAAATTGATCATGGAATATTAACCTAGATAGTTCACATACGCATTATATTTGCTTAATATTTGCTTTGTCAATCTTTCATCTGCCATTCCTTCAATACGACTGGATAATGTCCTTTTTTTACATCATTTTTATATCGACACTTTCAATCAATCCCACTCTTTCTGGATCACATTATTACTAATGCGTTCAGCGAGCATAGCATTTTCCCCGTGTTTGTCCTCGCTCCTTTGTAGAATAGACCAACTGGCTTCCTGTGCCAAGCAGCTCTTAAAAGGCAAGCATAGGCTTAATTTCACTAACACCGTGACATCTGACTAAGTGATAGAGTCTCGCAGCGACTCGCCGGAATTGGTACCAGTGCCTTACCTATTCCTGCCGCCATACTGTCAATGCTTGCCGTTGACATGTTTCGGTTCGGATAATAAACTTACTTTTGCTCGAAGTTTATCATCCCGGCTTCAGGTTGGCAACGCACCATTACCACCTTTAGTGCCTCTAGGCAGCGTGAATTTCTTGCCATCAGGAAATCCGTCTGCTTGTTTGCCTTCCATTAACATAAAAAAAATATATCACAATTTTTTTCTAACATTCTTAATTTGACCACATTAACTATACTTTCATGCATTTTCTAAGGTACCCATTTCTTTCTTCAATAAAGTAATGTTTCGTTCTTGTACCAATATTACTTTCAGTGATTAATTTTCAAAAAAAAGTATCTTTACGCACATATCCCTGATAGGATAGACAGAGGCACAACTTAAACACCCACGACTAGCCGAAGACACTAAGTCCCACCATTAGATAGGTGGTAAGCCTGTCGAGAATCGGGCACGTATCTAATCCTCGGCAACGGTAATTTTATTAAAAAATTGCCCGACTCTTGGTTCGAAGCCGAGACACCAAGAAGCTGTTAAACAACAGAGGCGATTATTTTACTTTGACAAAAGACAAAACAAACAGACAAAAAAAATCATGTCATACGAATGTTAATCTAACCAATTTTTTTCTTCAATTTTGAACGACATACAAAAGTAGAACATCAGTCCAGACTAGGTTTTACATACAAGTATCACATTTGATATTTCCAATTTGGTTGGATAACCTTAATTTTATAAGTCTGACAGGGGTCAAGCAAACTTAACCAAACAACACCTCGCAGGTTAAAATTAATTTTCTTTGTGATAATATTAAAAATTTATTTGAAATACAAAATGTCAATGCTGTTAACCCTAAATTTTCAAACAATGGATTAAAGGATGAATATTACTATTCATTAATGATAGAGTGAATTAAGTGTGTTTGTGTGTTTTATATCTCATGACACCATAAATTTAAGTCATAACATTTGTTTGTGTGTTAGTAAAAACACTATTTTTATATTCCAAAACAACATCTATGTTGGAATATAAATAGTCATCGCCGAACAACATCTAGTAACAAATATTGAAGACGAAAACATTGTTATTATAATCACTAAAATCATAAACTTAAATTATATTATGTTATTCAGATGTAAGAAAAGTAAGAAATAATTTAAAGATCTAAGTGGAACAAACCTAAATATCCTTTAGTAACTGAAGACTCAGCCGCTAGAGAGCACTTTAGTTGAGTCGTGTTAAATTACTGAGGGAAAAAAATGTTGATTAGGATTGTATTGTAAACATAGACTGATGAAATTGCAATCACTATTACATAATACAAAAATAATGTTTTATTTTCTTTAAAACATTACAACGAAGAATGAAATTGCAAAAAAGTTTACCTAGCGTTCATTATTATATCAAATAAATACACAAAAAATGTAGCTATCTAGACTTTTCTTACATTTCATCAACAGATCCAAACTTGGTGATGGGGGCAGGTATTTGTGTGACAAACATTTGGACGTCTGTATTTCTGGATCTGGGTGTTGTTTTAATTTATTCTGATATCTATTAGAATGGTTGACTAACAATCAAAGCACAAGCGTATGATTTGCTTACTTCGGGGCTTTAATAAATTTGTGTAACTTGTGTTATTTATTAAATCATAAAGTCACGAAATACACTCTTTCAAATAAAAAAAAGAACTTTAACTTCGTGTCAAAAATAATAAAAAATCGATTAACATACCCGGGCCTTAAAAATAGAAATCAAAAATTTAAGCTCCTAACAGCAAATGTGCCAAAACCATCTAGTTCCATATTCAAAAAATCGCTTTAATATATTATTACTAGTGCAGTAAAGGAAAACAGAAGACGGATTTGGTAGTAAGAAACACACATCGCCAGAGATGCTAATTAAGATGATCAGAGATTGAAATCGAGATTGCTGTAGCAACAAGAGCCAAACTCTTAAATATAACTCATGGCTCGGCATATTTTTTTAGCCTGTCCCAATTCCATTTTTTTTATAACTGGTAATTTCGAGATGGTCCTCATAAATTTTATCAACCTCAAACCTGTTGGTTAATAGTACTGATATAGATGTCATAAGTATAAGTCAAACACCACTCCTCGGATTGAGATGAAACTAATATGAGACCACGTCGGAATCTTGACCAATATCGAAAACCAGAACAATCAAAATTGGTTTATTTTCCCGAATTATAGTAAAACAAACTTTTTTTAAGATATCGGAAGGCAAACAAGCAGACGGTGTTCCAGATAGTAAGGTATTCACGTCGTCTAGAGACGGCAAAGGTGCGTTACAAACCTGAGGTTGGGGTGTTAGGCTTCGAGAAAAAGTAAGTTTAGTAACCTTACCCTCCAAATCGGAACACGTCATGACGTTATGATGCCAGGAATAGGTAAGGCGGTGGTACCAATCCGGGTGAGTCGCTGCGAAACTCTACCACCTGCTCAGATGTCACGGTATTAGTGACGGTAAGCCTATTCTCGCCTTATACGAGCTGTTTGGCAGGAAGACAGGTGGTCTACTCTGCAAAGGAGCCCGAACCAACACGGGGGGAACAAAGTAGTAACTACTCAAAGACCAACTGTTGCTCTTGAGAAATGAAGATGGCGTTCTTATCAACAAGATACTAATTTTTTTTATAATCGAATTGCGACCAACGGGCGATCACTAGAATTAATAAAATATTGTTTCTCGGGATTGGTTAATTACTTAAATAGTTATAAGTTTTCCACCTTTTCACATTGTGGCACTTAGTATCTTTAGCTAGTCAGGGTGTCCTGTTGTTTGCCTGCCACCTTGAAGTAATGTATCTAATAGTACCAACTTTTTAGTCATTTCATAGTGTTAAACTACCCTCCCATATGTTGTATGTTTGCTTGTACCCTCTTATATACATACATCACACATAGAAACGATTGATGATAGTTTTAAACGGTTATAATATTGGGCATCATTCGTTCATTCATTCAATACGGTTTGTAAAATATTGCCCTCAAACAATCCATTAAATGGTACCCAAATGTTAATCCATTAAACATTGAACTGTTTCGTCCTTGATAAGGATAATATTTTCGGGGCTCAACCATTTATCATTTTTATAGCTCATAAATTGTTGGAAAATTCTCAAAAACATTACGACACTTTTTCATGTTTTAGGGTTCAATATAAATTAAAGCGCAGTAAATAAATAAATAAATATCCCTGGACAAGTTACACAAATTAAATCTAACCCCAAAGTAAGCAAATTATATGCTCGTGTTATGGGTGTTAGTCAACGATTCTAGTACATGGAAATACTTAAATAGATACCAGAATAAATTTAAGAAACACCCAGACTCGGAAATACAGACATCTAAATGTTCATGCCTAACCCCGTCGGGAATCGAACCCGAGCCTCGCGGTTGGTAGGTGTAGTTAGGCGTGTACGCTACCCACTCGACCAACGAGGCGAACATCAAACAAACAATGAAGTAGTTTTATTTATTTAAAATCTATGCACAATAGTGTACAAAGGTGGACTTAATGCAGCATGGATTTCTCTACGAGTCAACCTAACTTATTAAGGCCCATTTGTACGTTCCGGGTATAAATATTTAACTCAAAGCTTCTAACATTGGACTAATTTGATATATATTAGACAGTTTAACAAGTTACTAAACTTAACCCAGGAACGTGCAAGTGGTCCAAAGAGAGTTTAGTTGGATGGGGTGCATTTCTGTGCACCCCATCTGTGTTCCATGGTTGTTAAAATATGTGAAAAAAATTATACAACAATAATAAAATATGTAGTATGTAAATAAAGTTATAACATAAGTGATACATAAAACACAAACACACACACACACACACACAAATATACTTGTACATGAACACACAGGAAAATACATATAAACATATTATATTTATCGCCTCTGTGCTCTAGCGGTCCAGGTGTTGGACTTGACTGCATGAGGTCTCGGGTTCGAATCCCGGGTCGACCAACAAAAAGGAAAATTGGATTTTTCCAATTTAAAATTTTCCAATAAAAAAAAAATGTTGGTTGGGATTGGAAATGCGCCCGGTTGGCTATAGGCTTGCCACCTATCACATTGTGGGACTTAGTGTCTTCGGGTACTCGTGGGTGCCCTGGTTGTGCCTCTGCCTACCTCTTCGGGGATATGGGCGTGAAGATACTTTACTTTACTTTACTTCACTTCACTTCACTTCACTTCACTTCACTTCACTTCACTTCACTTCACTTCACTTCACTTCACTTCACTTCACTTCACTTCACTTCACTTCACTTCACTTCACTTTACTTTACTTTACTTTACTTTACTTTAGTATTGTCTGAGTCGAACTCGCCTTTAAAATATTTCATATTAGCAATCACAAATAAAGAATATAAAATGTCGAGATTAGCAAGTAATATTTCACTCTATTACCCAAAATACTATTAAAAGACAGCAAACATTTAAATATTACTTTGTTAATCACAGTATTTACATATGGGACAGAGTTCAATTTTCAGTTTTCAAAATATGGTTTATCCCAGAACCTGCTTTACTATATCACAACCAAAAGCAGGTAACTATGGTGTAAGTCAGAGGTTTCCAAACTTATTTCGTTTAACGCCCCATTTATTATTAAAGCTTCTAGCGCCTCCACTTTTTTTATTCTAAAAACCTCAATAACGCGTAAGTCTCGGTTAGAATTTAACAAAAATTATATTCTAAACCAGAATTTTCTAAGCAGAGCGAGCAATAAAAATGCAATTTCACAATGTCAACCGTGTCTTCTAAATTTTCTTTCAAAATCATTATCTTATTTTGTGGTCTAAGTTATATCTACAATAGTATTTGATATAAATATGAATGTAGTGTAGTCAAAAGAGTTTAATTTCGGTGAATTTTAAAATATGAAGTACTCGTAGTTTTATTTAAAAGTCACTCAATGTATACCAATTTTTTTTAAGCCCTTACCGCTCTCAAGGTTCTCAGAGCCCGTAAAGGGGGCGCTATTGCCCGGTTTGGGAAAGACTGCTGTAGAGTATGCTCCAAAAAGTAAAGTACAGTATGCTGTAAATCCAGCACACGTACTAGTTACACTTCTTATGATTGAATATTAGCTAAAACGTTTTTGCTATTAATTGAAAGAGACGAGAGAATCAGGAGACGGACAACGGATACTTTTTATTCTGTTCAGCTGCAAGGAAACCAGAAAAAAAAACATTTTAATTTTTCCAATACAAACTGTTAAGTTTGTATTGGAAAAATTAGGGGGACCCGTTAGGGTCGAACGAATTTCTCTGGAACAGCTAGTTATTGCAGCTAGGTATTTATCAGGATAACTGTTGCAGAGCAAGAAACTTTTTCTCGATGCGTTCGTTATTTGGAAACCTAGGAATTTAAGTTTGAGTTTTAAAAGATAATCAGCATTTGCTACAAAATTTGTAATGGACTTATTAATAATTTCAGCTTAGATACTTTATGGATATGAACTACAGGCCCATACCAAAAATAAATGAGTGATATAAACCACCAGGTGACGTATATAGGACGATATAAGAACATAAAATAATAAGATTTAGCACTATGCCGTCACTTGTAATCTGTCCAACTGAGTGCAAGTGAGAATTCATAAGTGCAGGTAGAATGAGTCCGTTTTGGTCATTTATTTTTGTACAAATTTGTGCAAATTGCTTCACAACTTTCTTTAAACAAGTAAATCGATATGTAATAATATTATCAGTATTGTAATAAATGACTAACAAAAAGAAGTGAAAGTTATTTTTTTTTATTACTGCATATTTTTTGTTTAACTGAATTCTTTTTTAGTTTGCCTAATTATTGCGACAGTGAAATATAGGACGGTTTTATGAAAATTCCAAAAATAGACAATTTCTTAAAAAATAAACAATGTATATGATATCTGACAACTAATACATAAAAATGAATAGCCTCTACGAGTTATAAAATCTAGTAACGATAAATAGGATTCAAAATATACATATTGTCATAAGACTTATAATTATAAATATAATAAAGTTTGTTCATCGTAAATAACTTGTAATTATAGATAAAATAACGCATTAAAAAGTAAAAGACTGTAAAATGATAAGTAAAAAATATGTAATATGTCTTTGTATGTTTAAAATAAAAAAACATGATATAAACAAATCTAAACATAGAATCAAATAGAAATAAAACTAAATCTGTTCATGCATTCTCATAACTTAGTTAACGTAGAAGTACTTATATATGATTATTGCTAGGTTTCTATAATCAACGTAACGTAATCGAAAATTTTAACTATTCGACCAAAAGCAACGAAGCGTAACTCATAATTTAAAAAAAAAACATTCAGAATTAGCTATCAAAAACGAGCAACCGCAGTTAGATATTTTGCTATTCAAAAGAGCAACTACCAGCTGTAATCAAAACAACTCGTTTCTTGAATATAGGAACCATGGATATTATATTATATCATTTTTAGTAAGAGGGGTTACCCTTACTAATGAAACTTACGCACCCGTTGATCAACTGTGTAACTTTATTAAGTTAACACACCATATCAACGGGCGCTCAAGTTTAATTATTAAGAGGGTCAGTGTTCCCCGTCTTGGTCAGGGTCCACTAGATATAATAGACCTGCCTCTCTGCCAAGCAACTCGTAAGACCGATGTTGGTAGACTACTTTGCAGTAACTTACCTGGGTAAGGATTTACTGCCTTACCTATTTTTCCCACCACAAAGACTGTGTCATGTTCCGATTTGGAGGGCAAGGTAGGGTAAACTTGCACCGCTAGAACACAGACTTCTATGATTTTATTATAAGTATATAGATAAATCTATATTTACAAAAGGAAACAATGTTATTTACACAATAATATATAGCTTCAGTACGGCTGAACCGATTTCGCTGAATATTGAATTGGAGGTAGCTTCGAACTAGGAGAAAGATATGGGATATTTTTTCCGTTCGCAACTTTTTATTATTTTTCCCATGCAAACTGAAAGGGTGGACGAAATTTACTGCAGTAGCTAGTTAGATATTTATGTCCTAAGGAACCCGTACTTGTATATCCTGCTCCGTTTTATCTTTTCATAAAAAGTACGTAATATGTCACGCGTATGTTCACACATAATATTATAATGTAAATTATTTTCACATTATAATACATTATCGTAATAACTTTGTCTGGTCTGGTGAGGAAAAGTAATTACTTTGAATTATGAATTACAATACCATACGATAAAATATTAAAAAATCTATTCTCTATTGCATTACAGTCGTCGATTCTTAGTGTAACTCCATTGTTGATACAATTCTTTTATAACATTCAGTCTGATAAAGGCTGGATTTCACCACCCAATTTAAACCCGATCTACGTAAAAAGGCGTTTAGTTAATGGTCAAAATTGTCAAAAATTTCAATTTTACTGTCAAAAACTCGACATATTCTAAATATTTTAGTATTAAACTATTTTACTTAGTAGGTACATTCTCAAGAGATGGGGATAAAAATATTGTTAATTTTAAAAGAGTACCTATTAAAAATAGCACGGGATCACAACTGACAATAATAATTGAAGTCGCTGACACTGAACTTAGTTTTACTAAACTTGGTGTTTAATGTCATCGGTAAAATCAGCCCTAAATTAGGTGTGTTATGAAATATTTGTGTTAAAAACACACTTTAAACATGATTTGAACCTGCACCTATTCGTCTCTCGCTAATGAATACTCTAACCGTTTGAGTTACCGAGGTGGCTTCAAATAGTGTGATGTGATGTTCGCATAGCTATGGGGCATAACTTTTGAAGGATTCGTTAAGAAAGGAATTTAAAAATTGCCACATGATTAGATGTTTCAGTAGTTCAAATGGTTAAAGCATTTGTCAGCGCGAAATAAAATGGTGCAGGTTCAAATCCTGGCCTGTCATTATTTTTATTTCTTTTTAAATTGTGAAATATTCGCCTCTGTGGTATAGTGTTAGACTTGACTGCTTTGTGGGACTTAGTGTCTTCGGATAGTCGTAGGTGCCCTGATTATACATTTGCCGACTTTTCCGGGGATATGGGCGTGAAGATACTTTACTTTTGTTAAACAAAAATAAGTAACCTGACAATGTGCTAATGAAAAAATCACCTGGAGGTGTACCTACGCATTCTGCATCCTACCACAATATCGATATTACGAAATTCTATATACAGCGGCACGGTATTTCTCTATATGACAAATTCTATATATAGTCTATACCATGGGGAGAGAGATAATATATTCTCATATTAGAAAAACTAAATCTCCTTCCTATGCTTTCTTTTTCTATTTCCATTTAATGAAATACGAAATTGTTTTCCAAATTTTCAAGTAAAAGAAAAAATCCGTAAGCTATTCGTTACTCAGATACAGGAAATTCATTTTCTTTTAAAGCAACACAAATGTATGTAACATTCTAAGAAATTGCTTTTCATGCCGGAAGGTATTTCGCTATTGCAACTTATTATAGCACTTTAAATGTTTTACCTATTTATTGTCAACCGACTTCTGAAATAGTAGTTTCTCAATTTAACCGCTTTTTAAATGAAGAATCCATCTTTATGATTTTCGGATGTTTGTTCCGCAATTACTAGAATAATAATTAAAATGGAGTAAAAAAGTCGGTTGAGAATAAGTAACAATAACATAAGGATATAAGAAATTAAAGTTAATCGAATTTTTATTTTTTTATTTTTTTAGCACTTGCCCTGTGCGTGGGATAAATTTCTATAAATCTTAAAGAAAGAAAAAATTTCGCCCCAGACAGGATTTGAACCTGTAACCTTTCGTCTCAAGCCGACGAATGTTCTAACCAATTGAGCTACTGAGGATTCAAGTCCCGTGGCGAAATTTTTAATTCCTTTCTAACCCGTTAACGCGGGTAGTTATGTCCTACAGATACACAATTTTGAGTACCCACTAAATGAGTTCATCACCGATGAAATTCACATTTTAGAATGGACATAACTTGGGTACTCAGAATTGTGTATCTGTAGGACATAACTACCCGCGTTAACGGGTTAGAAAGGAATTAAAAATTTCGCCACGGGACTTGAATCCTCAGTAGCTCAATTGGTTAGAGCATTCGTCGGCTTGAGACGAAAGGTTACAGGTTCAAATCCTGTCTGGGGCGAAATTTTTTCTTTCTTTAAGATTTATAGAAAATTAAAGTTAAGTCCTAATTATAGTTAATCCCATGCAAATTAAAAAAAAATCAGATACGCGTTTTATGAGTTATGTTAAATACAATACCTATTGTTGTCATCATTATTTCACATTTTCAAATGTAGTTTTTTCAGTTCACCATAAAAAAGTGATCAACAAACTAACAAAATTTAAAACCCAAAAAATAACAAAATATGAGGAATGTATGCCGCCCCAATCTTGACGCTATGTGAACGCCCTTAATCTCAGCAAGAGCAGCAGCGAGAGTCTCTTAATTAGAGGTCGAGACTCTTTACTACACTTCTACTACACCGTTAATAAACATTATTATCCTTTCTTAATATTTCTTCTGATTTTTACGTTTTTACATTTAACATTTAAAAAATGTTAAAAATGTAAACATAGATAAATTATTAGAAACAGCATCAATTTAATTAAACTCAGTGGTAAAGGCGACAGAGTAAGGAATCTACGCACAATACAGCCCTCCACACTATGGTTGCCCTCTAAATCTGGCCCATAAACGAATTAAACGAATTGAATCCATTCAAAAGCGATTTATTAAGTTTTTATATTACCGGTCCAAACAAGATAAACCTACATATTTTGAAGCGTGTAGAGCTCATCATCTTTTACCTTTGTCTAACCGTAGGGAGATAGCTGACATATGCTATATTGCTGGCATAATCAACGGTTCTGTCGATTGCCCTGACCTTCTCAGTAAATTACTACTTAATGTTCCTACCAGGTCGGTCCGCAATCACACTTTGTTCTATGTACCACTTGCAGGGACAAACTACCGGAAAAATACATTTTTGCTTAGAGCTACTTCGAGTCTTAATAAGGTTGATGGTGTTATCGATCCTTTTCTTTCAAATCAGTTACAAATTAAGCGTATTCTTTCAAATTTATTCTTTAAAAATTAGCATTTGGCATTAATTATCATCATTTATTTTGCTTCACTCTTTTAAGTGTCAGTGAGTACTTTTAGTCTATTATTTTCTTATCGCTTTATCTTATTGTATGATATGTTTTGTTTTACTATATTGCTGTTTATTTGTGGAAACTGTTAATTGGCTTATCTTGTTACCTATTTTATTGTTTAGTTAGATTATTAGCTGTATGTTTCCTTTTGAGTAAATAAATAAATAAATAAATCCGGCACCTGTTTTGGTCCGGGCTTTGAGTTTACCGGCTATCTAACCCTCCACACCGGAACACGTAAACGGCAAACATTGACATTATGGCGACAGGAATAGGTAAGGCGGTGGTACCAATCCGGGCGAGTCGCTGCGAAACTCTACCACTTAGTAGGATGTCACAGCTTTAGTGACGGTAAGACTATGTTCGCCTTTTACGAGCTGCCTGGCAGGAAGGCAGATGGTCTATTCTGCAAAGGAGCCCGGACCATCATGGGGGCAAAGGTTATTTAGTTAGTTTATTTAACGTAAGTGTTAAGGGTAAGGTTAGATTTCTAGTTATAAATGAATAATAATAATAATAATAATAAAAGTATCTTCACGCCCATATCCCCGAAGAGGTAGGCAGAGGCACAACCAGGGCACCCGCGACTAGCCGAAGACACTAAGTCCCACAATGTGATAGGTGGCAAGCCTATCGCCAACCGGGCACATTTCCAATCCCGAGCGAATTTTTTTTTGTTAGAAAATTGGAAAACCCCAATTTTAACAATAATAATAATAAATAATCCCTGGACAAGTTACACAAATTGAATCTAACCCCAAAGTAAGCCAATTATATTCTTGTGTTATGGCTGTTAGTCATCGATACAAAAATATAGAAATACTTAAATAGACACAAAAATTTAATAAACATTTAGCTAATAATAATAACTAAATAATCGTCACACAAATGCCTGCCCCCATTGGGAATCGAACCTCGCCGTTGGTCGGTGTAGTTATGCGTGTTTGCTAGCCACTTGAGCAACGAGGTGATCTGTAGTTGTTTCTTTTTTGTTAAGGCCGTGTAAATAAATTTTAATCTGTCAATTTTTTATTTCTTTCTTACTGACACGTTTACATTATTATAGTACTTGGATTTCAAAATATCTCCCTAAATACATTATTGAGAAAGTAACCATAGCTTTTGAAAACGCTAACAGTACTACATAACATATTTCACAACCAAAACAATACTCATAAATTCAAAACATTTTTAAATAACTGTGAACGTTTTGCCAACAATTGTGCAGTACGTAGAACCACAAGGTTTGAATACAGTAAGTACTGTTTGCTTAATTACCCTGGCTTAACCTGCGTACTGGGTTGTATCGCATTCATTAACGAGGTGAAACGTGGTTGACATTCAAACAAACGATCTTTCATCACCAGAAACTGTTACAGTTTTTAGGCATTTGCTTTTCAAATGGAGCATAAATTTAATTTCATGGCCTAAAACTCCGTTAAGTGCTTGTTTCACTTATTACACTAGTTTTTATCCGTGGGTATGTCGAATTAAAACGTGTTAAGGCGTTTTCCTTACTAGAGATGTTATACAGGGTATTAGGTGCATGATTGGATAAACGGTAAAAAGGTGGCACCATTTAGAAACACTGCTCGGAAAATTGGACTATATAAATGCTGTTACTATTTATTCATTGAATTTTTAATAATCCCAAAATTTTGACTATTAGGGCCATTTGCACGTTCTTGGGTTAAATATTTAACTCCGGTTTAGTCTCTAACTTGGGTTAAATCTCTTTGTATTTGACAGATGACTCATTATTAAATTATTTAACCCAGGAATGTGCAATCGGCCCTTAGTGTAATAATAACTTTTTGTTTATAGACATAGACACTGCAAATAAATTTTATTTGTATTTTACTTATTTATTGTATTGGGAAGTAGTATCTTCACGCCCATATCCCCGAAGAGGTAGGCAGAGGCACAACCAGGGCATCCATGACTAGCCGAAGACACTAAGTCCCACAATGTGATAGGTGGCAAGCCTATCGAAAAACGGGCACATATCCAATCCCGAGCAACATTTTTTTTATTAGATAATTAGAAAACCCTACTTTTTTGTTGCCCGACCCGGGATTTCACCCCGGGACCTCATGCAGTCGAGTCCAACACCTGAACTGTTCCATAGAAGCGATTTCAAAAATAGAATAAAAATGTAAATTTAAAACCTATTGAAAAAAATCTAATTGCAAAAGTTTAGCGTTTGATCTAAAAGCACATCTCGACCAAAAGAACAAACCTCGAGAGGATTTAGAAGTTATTTCGGAAACAAAAAGCGCACCAACAAAGCCTTCTCGAAGTAAGCATCGACCAGACGAAAGAACTTTGAGTTTATTTTTAACTCAAATAGATCTAAGCTTACGGGAACTGTTGCCAATAGTTGCTTCAGTTACAAGGGAGCTACGGTCGTATTGTATTAGGATGATCCACGACGTATTTTCTATTTTAAACAGTTTTTTTTTATTTATATAGAATAGATGAATTTATATTTTATCCTACCAAAAACATAAAAATAAAAAAGAAGAGCCAAGTCCAATACAAAAAATATGCTTGGCTGTGAACTCCGCTGCAAAAAGAATGGAGATCTTAGTGGGTGCCAAGTTCTATGCAAAATCCAAATACTTATTTATAGGAACAAAATAACGTTATGACAAAGTATCAAACTCTATTTCTGTGCTTTATTCAATACATCTAACAAATGCCGTTATTTTAAAATAAGAGATCTAATAGTAGGTTAGATTTAACTTGACCAGTTTTTATTACATCAGTTATTTCATAACAATATTTAACATAATATATATATTATATTATATACCTAGTCTTGCCATAAATATTGTAATAAAGAAAAAAAATATTTTTTTAACTGCAAA
>NJDD01006944.1:185060-206444 GCA_002245505.1 Calephelis nemesis
AATTCAAATGTAATATTTTTTTATTTTTAAGTGTAACAGTATTTATGGCCAGACTAAGTATATAACATAACATGAACTTTGTTTTTATTTTTCGATTTTTTCGTACGTTTACACATAATTAAAAAGCTGGATTCCAAATTTCATCCTTCTAGGTCATCTGGAAGTAGGCTAGGTTTAGCTACTATACGTATGTCAGTCAGTCAGTCAGTAGCTACTAAAATTTTCGACTTTTAGACCTTCATATCTTTATAACCGTTTGAGCTAGCGTTATCAAATTTAAGATTCTTGATGTCCTTATGGATATGATTACACACACGTAGTTTTATGTATTTACTTTAAATAGGTTTTGAGTTATAGAAGGGTCAAAAGTTGCACAAAGTGGTTCGTGTTATATTACACTCGGCGCTGGCTAACCAGTACTTTGCTTGGACTTGGCTTGACACGCTGCCGCGTGTCTAGATACACTAGCTTCCGCCCGCGTCCCCGTCCGCGTGGTTGTCGGTCTTCGCGTGATAAAACTGAAAAATTAAGATTAATTTTTTTCTACGTACTTTTCCAGGATAAAAAGTATCCGATTTTATGCTCAGGATAGTAAGGTATAATTATACCAAGTTTCATCGAAATTGAACCATTAGTTTTCACGTGATGCCTGAACATGCAGACAGACAGACAGATAGACAGACAAAAAAAAATTTAATCACATATTTAGGTTTGGTATCGATCTGGTAACACCTCCTGCTATTTATTTTTTCAATATTTTCAATGTACATAATTTACCCTTTTACAGATTTGTTTTATATACAGATATGTAACTTCACGCCAAGGCCCTTACGGGGTAGGGTGGGTAGGGTATGTAGTGCCAGACTTGACGATCCTGATATTTTATCTAGTACATATAGAAACTGATAATGAAAATGGATTAGTATAACCCAATTATGAATATTTTTACAGATTACTAACAGGAATAAAAAGAAGAAAAGAAAAGTGACATTGAATAAGAAGTAAGCAGAGGTACAACTAAGGCATCCACGATTAACCGAAGACACTAAATCTCGCAATGTATCAAGGTGGCTAGCCTTACGCCATCTGGCATATACAAAATCCTGTGCAATGTTATTTGTATTAGAGAATTCAAAATATATTTTAATTTTTGATGCCTGACCAGGAGATCGAATCCACCACCGACAGAGGCGATTATCAGATGATCAACACGTAATAATTAAATGTTACACTAAGTGTGGGGGGTTACTCAACGTAAATGTGACCGTGACGAGCACCGATGTTGCTAAGGCAGAAACTATGCTTCTTTTAATACAATCAATGGATTTTAAACTGAAAGACATTTTAGACAGTTGTAAACACGCCTTCTAACAAAGGTAACCTTATATACGTCTATCGATCTTCTGTTAATTATTAAACTAGCGGCTCGTCCCGGCTTCGCACGGTTATAAAACATACAATATATCCTTCCTCTTTAAATACTTCATCTTAATAGATATTTTTATTTCTTTCTTTATTATTTATTTCTTTATCTTAATAGGTTTTTTGATAAAAACCGCATCAAAATCCGTTGGGTAGTTTGAAAGATTTAAGCATACAAAGGGATATATGGACAGAGAACGCGACTTTGTTTTATACTATATGGTGATTTAGATTAAATACACATAATGTGATGGATACAAACCAATGTTTCGACCCTAAAATTACATCCGTCTAGAATCCCCATTACCTTGAACGAACATATAACATATACGAACTTTTGGATACATTACTAGACGTGCACAAAGAATCAAAGGATTCCTATGAATATTTAAGCAGTTTAATTAAAATCATTATAAATGCATATACGGTAATTATGCAGACGTGATAATTACGAGGCTGTATTTTTTATCAACAGCAAAAGTTATTTAATTTGCTTGATTATCCATCAGTGAGAAGTGGGTTCGTCTCATCCCAACGTTAATCGACTATACGAGTTCTTGAGTTCAATTCCTGGGCAACGGGTTTTACAAATAAAAAAGTACTCGCTCGCGGATTGAATAAGAGTTAAATTTTTTCATTTATTACCAAAGATTTGCAACAATTTTTAATGGTATTAGTAGAGGGCGTACAAGGATACGGATTTCCTGATGGTAAGGAATTTACGCCGCCTATTCTGTGATGAAACGTAGGACAGTCGGTGGGGTAAATTATGAAGTACTAAGATTACGTTTTTTAATAATATTGATAGGCAAATAAGCAGACTGATTTCCTGGTGGTAAGAAATTCACGTCGCTTAGAGACAACAAAGGTGGTAATGGTTCTTTGCCAACCTGGGGCCGGGATGTGAGAATTGGAGCAAAAGTAAGTTTACCGGCTACCTTATCCTCCTAACTGAAAAACACCTATGATAAACACTGATGTTATGACGGCAAGAATAGTTTAGGTGGTGGTACCAATCCGGGCGAGTCGCTGCGAAACTCTACCACCTAGTAGATGTCACGGTGCCAGTGACGTTAAGCCTAGGCCTGCCTTTTTGGGAGCTGCCTGGCAGGAAGGCAGATAGTCTATTCTGCAAAAGATCCCGGACCAACACGAGGAAAATCCAATTCAACGTTATATCAATTTGCTATTTAAACAAGGAATAAGAGTAATTAAATAATATATTCCATTAATTTAATATATCATTTTTATTTTATTAATAATAATACGCGAGAAACATCCAATTCATTATTTTATTTCGGCGCTAATGATCAATCATAAACTTTTAACTATATTTAATTACTTTTTTAAATAGGTGTATTTGTAAACTAAAAATAAAAAATGAAACAATTTAAACGGAGTGAGATCGCAAAGCAGTATTTTTTCATACATAATTTTAACGACCTCAAACTGCAAAAAAAAACTACTTCGATTCCAATAATAAACTAGAAAACCTGGTGAATTTTGTATTGCTCAATTTAAGTTACTAAAAGTTCTAATAAAAAAAACATATTGTTTTTCCTATATTTCTTGCATTTTTCCCGGAGTTCTCTTTAAAAAACCTTCTCCTGACTATGACCAACATAAAAAAAAATAAGCAATATTTGTCCATCCGTTGAGGCATAATGCGGTGGTTATGCGAAATGGGGATTTTTTTTATATCCTTCGACATGTCGACAAATTAGTCTAACCCCAAAGTAAGCAAATTACATGCTCATATTGTTGACTGACACCCATAGTAGTCAGTACAGTAACAATACCTACACATAGAGGTACTTAAATAGATACCAGAATAAAAATAAACACCCAGACTCGAAAATACAGACACCTATTTTAACCATACAAATACTTGCCTAATTCGGGAATCTGACCGAGCCTCGTGGTTGGACGGTTGAGTTAGGCGTGTACCTTAATTGGTTGAAAACATTGAATTGCCGAATTGAAAACATTGAATTCGTCTAGACCAGTAAGTTCCATGTTGTGATAAGTGGCAAGCCAATCGTCTACCGGGAACATATCACTATGAAAGAAGAAGCAAATGTGCAAATGGGTCTGGTGTGTGACTGGTGGAAGGCAGGCACTCACCACTGACAACTGACAACCGCAAAGTTAGGTGAATGGCATATGCGATGCTTTGTCTATATTAAAAGAATAAGTACAAACTTTTCTATAGATTCTATACTTCTTATCGTCTGTACTTGGTGGAATTCCATTATCGATGCAATTTATTTAGAAAACACTTGTACTTTTCACAATATATTTTATTATTTTTATGATTTGGCCAACCGGTTTCGCTATACAAGCATCATCAGGGCTATATAACAACTGAAGTTTTGTTGAAAATAATACCGTCTAGTTGTCATCTTTCTAATTTGAATTAAATTGATTTGAATTTCTTTTCTAGAAGGTTTTTGGTAGCTGAGAATCCACCAATGTATTTTGCAAGATAAGCGATATCTTCGGAAACGCACGGCAGTGACTTGCTACGTATGATGGAGAAAATAAAGTCTGTAATGGCGAGAATTATAGCAAACAGTTACTCAGAGTACCCATGATAGAAAACACTGCGTCACACATCTCTACGCAACGCAAAGAAATCAAGTCTATTGGTTCTTGCCCTTTATTGACAATTTGAAAAACGCTGATCCCCACCTACTTAGATCAGTATCTCGAGTTCCTCCCAGGAACTCACCTGCCCAAAGATGTTAGAAGTACTCTAATCTAGCCCGAATTAATTGCGCTTTGTAAAGTTGATTGGCTATATTATTTTGCTTTATTAATCATCTCGGTGTTCTTCAAGCAGTTTTTTTAGCATTCCCTTTCATAGAAATAACTAAACTTATAAACGGAAAGTGGACAAATTTCAGTGTTTTTGGCGTTAAATTGTACAAGGTTCAACTGACCCCAATACTACATTGATGATAAAAGATTCTCTAATTCAGATACGAGTTGGCTTTGGCTTTGGAAGACGTATTCACGAGAAATATTAGAAAAAACTTCAAGACAAAAATAACACTAAAGCTCGATCACTATACAGGCAAATGAAAGCATAAAGAAACAATAAAAAAAGTTTTGTTTATTATAGTGTGTTTAGTTGTTTTTTCTCCATTGTACATCCCCGATGAACTTATTCATACTTTAGTAGTAACATTTTTTTCCTTTTATAGACTTTAAGTAGCTAATAATTTTACAAGATAAGTCTTTCAACTAGCACTTTGTAGCACCTGCATTTAATATATCCACTTAAGTTTAAGTCTTGTTTACTTTAGAAAACAAAGAAGTGGAAACTTTGCTTTGGAAAGTTCGAGAAAATTTCTTAGCTGCAAAATTATTTAAGTAACTATTTATTACCATTTTCTTTGACAGAACAATATTTTTATATTTTCTGAAGTAACTTATAGTGCGGCACTACCTTGCTTTTAATTAGTATGTATTCCGTTTTTTTCAAGTTTTGGAATTGACTTTAGCATGTGCCTTTAGTAAAGTTGAAGTTTGGATCCAGTTCAAAATTTTCTAAAATCTATTCAAAATTAATCATAGTCGCCATTAAGTCATATGTAAGGCAGTGGCCTTCTCACTTCAGTTCGTTTATTGAGTATTACGGAAACAAGAAAGTACACGATACCATATTTTTTCATGAATACTTCACTTTTGCACTTCAACAAAACAAGTAAAAAATATCACCAAAATTTACCAATTTTACTCAACATGTCACTAATATTCCCATCTAAGGTCCACCAAAAGTTATATCTGCAAGTTTAATATGAATATAGTAGCTTATAAACTGGGCTCTCTCTTTACGCGAACTGGAAATTTGGGACTGGCGCGCAATTCCACCCACCATGCCGTGTCTGAATAGCACTATCCTCGAAATCTGTTCTTTTTCGGGTTCTTCTTCTTTCGACATCAACAAGTCGAACGAGCCTGGGAATAAGAGTTGTAAGATTCGTACTCCAAAGCTTGTGTTAATCCAATTGTTTCGTGATTCCTATACAACGTACATTTAACTTCGAAGGAACTCATCCACCTGTGCTCCTTTGGAAAGTAAAGCCAAACTGTCTACGAAGAAAATTGGGTACGAAGCCGTCCACGAGTTCACTCTTAGGCAGAGGCTTCTATGATATAAAGCCCACATATTGAGAATTGCTTTAATTTATGAGCTGCTGCACCCCAATCAAATTCACCAATTATGCTTTGATTTCACTGGGTTAAGATAAATCCTACTCAAACTATTCGTAACCTTAATATTTCCATCCATCTTCAATCTCTTAGTATAAGAAGAGTCTTAGTGTGTTAAGTTCTTTAAGTGTGTTTTATAGTCCTCGCTTCGGAATTTTTTCTGAGGATTTTTTCAATATTGTACCTTCAGCATCTTTCCAGCCCTACACTACTCACCGTAGTCAACAGTTTTTTTAAAAATCAACTAAACACTATGTATTCATCTACGGTGTGCATTTTTCTAACTCGCACTACCGAATTGTGGAACTCCCTACCAGACTCCGTTTACCCCGGGAATGAATGAACATGGAATCATTCAAAGGGTTTATAAATTTGTTTTGATTTAAAAGTCGAAATTACAAGTGCAGCCCAATTCTGTAACAGTAGTAACCGCTTACCATCAGGAGGCCAGTATATAATTGCCAAATTATTAAATACAAAAGTAGCAAACACTAAAATAAATATTTAAAAAATTGTCAATCAAGTTCAACTTCAGAACTAGTGTTAGCTGTTTAGGATAAAGAAGTGTATTTTCTAACTACAAAGTTTATGAGAGCTGGAAATTAATAAATTTACAATCATAAACAAATTTACTAAATTGAATAAACAATTACTAGTACTTACGATATCATAACCATCGATCACCTTTCAAAATCAAAAGCAATAAATAATTAAAAACCCGGTGAAGTTACAAAAACCGTGATAGCCGTTCAACAAAAAAGTAATCTCCTCGTTTTGTTAACTACAAACATATGTTTCTTGAAACATTTACGTTGACTTCGTACAAAATGTTGCTCTTATTCTGGAAATTCCACCAAAAAAAGGTGAACGAAACATTTCTCGAAAATAAATGCGAAACAATTTTCGGCCATAGCTCTAAAGAGTTCTTAGCTCATATTTCAGAAGCATATTTTATAAGCGGTCCGCTAAAACGAGGGAGTGCTTCATAACATTTACCTAAACCGTCGGCATAAGAATTTAGGTGTTTTCCATTTGGATGAAATAAACACTGGAATTCACGAAACTCCTGGCTGAAAAGGAATTGTAAATAAAACATTACCATAAACAAAAAGCAAACATAGACCATCCTTTTGAAATGTGGAGGATGCGACGGTATTACGTTTATTGAAAACTCGGTTACTCTGAAATACGAGCACGGTTTGAAAAGATAATGGTTTTGAAAGCGATGAAAACTTTTCAAAAACTTGTTATAAAATAGTTTTTATAACTTGTATCTTATGCATTAAAATGTTATAAAGAGGAAAGATCTGATTTTTGTTTGTTTGTTTGAAATAAATAGGCTCCTAAACTTCAAAACCGATTTCAAAAATTCTTTCACCTTTAGAATGTTACATTATCCCTGAGTGACAAAGACTTTGTTTTATCAAAATCGGTGGAGTAGGACCGAAGTTACGCAGGTGAAGCTGCGTGAAACTGCTAGTGTGTCATAAAATCAATTAATTTTCATCTAAACTTATGGCGATGTGAAAAGTGCTCCTAAGAATATCCCCGACTATCAAAGGTTAAAATACTAGTACAAATTAATTAAATAAAACCCGGCCAAGTGCGAGTCGGATTCGTGCACAAAGGGTTCCGTACTATCGTTTACCCATTAAAAATCACGTATGTTGTATGGAAGCCCCCCTTTAGTACTTACTTTAACAATATGTAAATTAAATATACAAGTTAATATTCTATAAAAATTTGAAGCGTCCACTTGTTACCGTTTTAATCTTGAGCAAAAAAATATAAAAAAATACTTTTAATTTAATGGGGACCCTAAATATTTATTTTTTAATTTTAAGTAGGTATTTGTTGTTATGGCGGCAACAGGAATACATCATTTGTGAAAATTTCAACTTTATATCTAACACGGTTTATAAGATACAGCCTGGAGACAGACGACAGGCAGCGGAGTCTTAGTAAAAGGGTTTTTATCATTTGAGTACGGAACCCTAAAAAATATAAAAACGACTGTATCCTTGTAGAGGCAAGCAAAGGCGCAACCACGACTTAACAAAGACACTGACCCCACAACTTGATAGGTGGCAAGTCTTTCACAATCCGAACATACACCTAATCTAGGGCAACATTGTTTTTTTTAAATAAAAAAACATTCGTGGTTGTTGCCCGACTCGGGAATCACCTAATTTTGGATAGCCTGGTTGTACCCCTTTTAAGTTTAGGGATACGGAAATTAAGATTCTAATTCAAAAGCCAAATTTCAAATCTCTGAACGGGTCGTGTTTTCCCCTCTCAGTTATGGTGAAACATCGCAATATTTCATTGAGAGACTTGTAAATTCTGATCTATGGAACTATTAGTTTCTACTTCAGTCCCGTAAATTTCTAATACAAATGCACCAGTGCTTTGATTCACTTGTATCTTGTGTTGTACATTCTGGGGAGTAAATTTACCGAGAAGTTGAACTATAAAGCGAGGAGCTTTATTGACCCTGTGGGGGTGAAACTTAGTAAAATAGTTGCAACACAGATTTTATGATTTTCCGTCAAATTTATTACGACTGTCTGAACGAGTTTATTGTTAGCTACGAGAAGTTTATTGTAAGCTATTTAAAATGTCTTCATCCCAGTCTCCGAAGAGGAAGAGAGAGGTATATCCAGGGCACTTAGGATCATATAAATGTAATCGTAATGTGTTTATTTATTTAAACTTTTTTATACTCAAATAAAAACTGTAAGTACAAAAGGCGAACTTAATACTAAATGCATTCTCTCCCATTCAATCTTTAGGCTAACAGAGATCAAATATGTAGGTAGCAAACAAACAAAAACAGAGAATAAAACAAATAAATTTGAATTTGAATGAAATTACCTCATACTGGCATTCTTACACAACATGTATGTATGTACTGTACGAGCATGTTTAGAACGTTTGCACCAAATGTCTTATGTAGAATTGTTATATCAAAAAAGATTTGTTTGTTGGTTTATTTGTATTTAATGGTATTAAACATTATATCACTACTTTTTGAAGCAAAACAATGCTTCATTCCCACAGGACAGCGGGAAATTCGACACCCGGTAGTAAATTAACCTTCCATACTATTTCACATAACTTCTAAACGGCTACGGCCAGTGTTAATAATGTTTCTCTAAAGATGGATTTCCAGCAATCTAGATAGCTGCGTATCCGACGGCCTATCCTAAACATAATTTCCATACTTATCCTGTCCACAGATATGTTATTGGCAAGCGATAACATAAAAAAAGATCAAAACATCAATCTTGGACAGCAAGTTTTGGATTAGGATTGATTATTAATATTGGCCGTAAACCGATTGGGTTGAAATGATATACGAGTACTAGCGGCCCGCCCCGGCTTTGCACGGTTATGAAATACGTATAAACTGTTCTCTTCAATCACTTTATCTATTAAACAAATCGCATCAAAATCCGTTGCGTAGTTTTAAAGATTTAAGCATACAAATGGACAGAGGGGCAGAGGAAGCGGCTTTTTTTACTATAAAATGATTTCAATGTTTTCAATTACAATTGGACTCGATAGGTAAAGCTGCTTTAGGTATATTATCAACACTATAATGTGTAATAGGAAATATTTGATTATATGTATGCCAGTTTGTATTTAATAGGTTGTAAAACAGCTGGACCTGTTTGATAAAATATTATTTGAAGTACTTATTATCGCTTATAAACATAGACTGCGTTATTTTTATAAGTAATTATTAAAATTGTTACCTGTGCGAAGCCGGGCGGGCTGCTAGTATATGAACATATAAAATAAATGTCCCTGGACCAAATAAACAAATTGAATCTAACGTAGGCAAAAGTAAACGATACTTATAAAAATACTGAAATAAATTTATTAAATACACCCGGACCCAGAAGTGCAAGCATTTTGATGTTATGAAATAGTATGAAATAATAAATCACACAAATTACTGCCCACGTCGCATATTGAACCTGAGCTTTGCTGTAGATCAGAGATGTTAGTTGTACGCTAACCTCTCAACCCACTGGTGAGGCATTTTTGTAATTGTTTCAATTTTTTTTTGGCTTATGATAGCAAATTAGCTAGCAGTATTCCTGATGGTAAAAGATAGCCGACGTCTTTAGAAATCTTGAACTTTACTGGTACGTTTCTATCAATTGTGGCCTAAACAACCTCACCTGGAATTCAGAAAACGACAATGTCGAGCACTGACAGCTATATACAGCTATTTCAACACTATAGGTTTACGAAACACAAACATATTATTCCGTCATTCACTTGTTTTTTTTTTCTATTTTTTACGGTGCTCAGTTCACAATGTGGAAAACTTGAAATATAGCTTTTTACGAATACAAGACCACCACCAGCAGACCACCATCACAGCGGAAACGGCTAGAAGGGTTAATAATAATTTGTATGGTGGTCGCGATAGTTAAAATATTTTCGTTCTGGAAATTTTGACCTGCATGTCAAGTCCTATGTACAGCCGGAGATCATAATTATGGCTATGGTGGAATCAGATCCACCGCAATCTACGTTCTAGTTAGCTACAGGTTATGTTAATAATAAAACTGTATAATTCCGCTTGAAGCCAGGTAGGAAGATTTGAAAACCTTGATAGTCGAGTTTCTCACGAATTGAGGGGAGCTAACCTTCGTTACTGTTGCGTTATATTACTTGACCGGGACAATAAAGAAGAGTTTTTAAATCCCATCACCTGTGAAGAAAAATGGATTTTGTATAAAAGAAAAAGTAAGAAAAGTATCTTTACGTACATATCACCGAAGAGGTAGGCAGAGGCACAACCACGACTAGCCGAAGACACTAAGTCCTACAATGTGATAGGAGGCAAGCCTATCGACAACCGGACATATATCTAATCCCGGGCAACGTTATTCTTATTAGGTAGTTGAATATATACATTTTCAGTTTTTTTTGTTTCCTTACCTGGGGATCGAAACTGAGATCTTAAGACGTCAAGTCCGACGTCGGACCACTAGACCACAGAGGCGACTAAGAAATAAAAAAAAACTACGTTTACTTTTTAACCAACTTTGAAAGAGTAAGCTAATGTTCGACTCCTAAATGTCTTTGTGTATATTATGTTGATTAATTTCTACGTAATTTCTAAAGCGATTTTTTTTACTTGAATGCCATACTACTGAAATGGTCCTTCGTCTAGTCGTGGGTGCTTTAGCTGTGCCTCTGCCTACACCTTCAGGGGTATGGGCGTGAAGATACTCTTCTTTGATGTCTTATAATATATATTTTATATGTTAAAAATCGCTAAAACCAGTGCAGCAGTTTTTAGATGTCCAACATACACACAAACATTTTACCAATTATAACATTAGTAAGGATATACTGTCTTATTCATAAAAAATAGTTAAGTAACCTCCTAAGCATTGCTGAACTAATCATTTGATTAAGCCTTAAGCATTGCTTAAAAATTTGTTATTCATAAAGTTCATTTTGACAATGCTTAGTTAAATACTGTTTAACTTGGTAGGTTTTGGTAGAAATGTGGCTGTATGCGTATTTCTTTTGCTAAAAGTGGATTAAACAATTGTCATCCGTTGTCAACATCGTTGTTTCTGAATACGGTGTCGGACATCTATAACCTCTTGCTAAAGAGTGTTTGTTTATATTTTTACGATAAAATATTCGTATTTTACTACAATAAAATTAAATTTATTAGAGTAAATAAAGTTGATGCAACATAGACACAAAACGTTTGAACTGATACACTGCATTTCAAAAATAATGTTTTTTAATGCATCTACATTACGTTACTAAGCTAAATATAAAATGATGTAATTTCTGTAATATTTTCCCCCGTGTTGGTTCGAGTTCCTTTGTAGAATAGACCAGATACCTTCCTGTTAGACAGCGCGTAAAAAGCGACCATAGGCTTACCGTCACTAGCACCGTAACAACTTACTAGGAGGTTAGTTTCGCAGCGACTCACCCGGATTGGTACCACCGCCTAACCCATTTCTGCGTTAGCTCTTGCTGTTGAATTGTTCCGGTTCGTAGAATAAAGTAGGTAGCTGGTAAACTTACTTTTGCTCGGGGCTTAAGATGCCAGCCTCAGGTTGGAATCTCACCATTGCCACCTTTGGTGTCTCTAGGCGGCGTGAAATTCTCACCATCAGAAAATCTGCCTACTTTTTTGCTTCCAATATCATAACAAAATGCTCTGGAAAACTATTCGTTTCTTCATAGGAGTCATTGGCCATCTCCATAATAAAACATGTTATTACAGTCCTATATTGTTCCAAAATCCAGCATATCCCGTCCAATTTTGTCCACCCTTCAACGAAATCAAATATTTCAATGAATGTATTATAAAAAAAATTATAAAAATACACAAATAAGCCATTAAATGGCTAGTCGTTGCATTTTGTCAATGCACATAAAATCAGCTGTTTGAAATTTAGTCAGCCATTTTGTTGATTAAAATTTTAAACAAGGGTCCGAGGTTGCTTAAAGTGACAGCTATTTAAGAGTATATTTAAACAAATGATTAACTCTAAATAGCGTTTATGAATAAGAATTTTTTTTAACATTGCTTAAATTGGTGATTAAAAGTTAAACAACGTTTATGAATAAGCCTGATAACTATTAACTAGTATAAGTTATTTTCCTGTCAAATAGGTATTCCTCAAATTGAGTTTTGTAACAGTTAATAATATTGATAATTAAAACTGAATAATATTATTTGACGCACTAGTGAAAACCACTATAATTATTGATGTTTGTCACGTTTCATCGACATACGTAAAAGGAAAGTTCTACTTGTAGTTGTAAATGTCCCCTTTTTGGAGTCATCTAAAATGTTTTATGCAGTCTTAACTGCTACTTGAAAATAAGTAAAAGTTTTGGTTTGAGTTTTTTAAAATGGCGTTTACAAACCATGCTTATTTCTAACCACAAAGAGAGTCGTATCTTTTATTATCCTAACTCATCATTATATAGTAAAAAAAGAAAGACGATTTAAAAAAAATGATTTTGTTTTTAAAAAAAAAGTAAAAAAAAAAGTATCTTCACGCCCATATCCCCGAAGATGGAGGCAGAGGCACAACCACAACCGGGCACATATCCTATCCCGAGCGACATTTTTTTTATTAGAAAAACCTATTTTTATTTAGTTACCCGACCCGGGATTGGAACTCAGGACCTCATGCAGTCAAGTCCAACAACTGAACCGCTAAACCACAGAGGCGTTTTTTACGTATACTTTTACATATGCCAAACGATTCTATGCTGCGAAAAAAAGTTTCTTTTTTAAAAATGTATAAAAATGACTCTTGGGCACGGGCAAATTGCGGAAACTGATAGCCGTAGATAGTTATGTCAATACGGCGAGCCCGACAAAGGTCGTGCATTAGTCGTTAGCACTTATGACTGTACTTTCTAACGGCTTCATCCACGGAAGTGTTTTGAAAAGGGTCAGTCTGTTGAACTTTGTTATCTTCTATAAGCTTGTTGTGTTATTGTCTCTGTGGTCTAGCGGTCTGGCGTCGACATTGCTTGAGGTCCCGGGTTTGATTCCTGGGTCGTGCAACAAAAAAAATTAAAAAAGGAATATTTTCAATTTTCTATTTAAAAAAAATCGTTTCCTGAGGTTAGTGCCCGGTTAGCGATAGGCTTGCCACTTATCACATTATGGGACTTAGTGTCTTCGGCTGGTCGTGGGTGCTTAGTTGGTTGTGCCTCAGCTTATCTCTTTAGGGATATCGGATTGAAGATACTTATTTACCTGCTTACTTTGAATTATATGTTTCAAGCGTGTCTTTGATCCGAATCCGATATAACTCTTAAATATAATATTTAAATTATGCGTAAGGTATTATCCTTAATAGTTCAAGGTTAATTATAATTTTAGCGGGAAAATTTCGATAAAAATTTTTATTTTGGAAAGTAAAAGTGTTGTTAATAAAATGTTTCTAGCTGATATTATTATAGTTATTTTTTAGCTGACATGCCTTGTCTATTATACTGCGTCTTTACTTTTTTTATGACATTGGAAGGCAAACAAGCAGACGGATTTCCTGATGTTAAGAAATTCACGCTGCCTAGAGACACCAAAGGTGGTAATCGTGCGTTGCCAACCTGAGGCCGGGATGTTAGGCCTCGAGCAAAAATAAGTTTACCGGCTACCTTACCCTCCGAACCGGAACACGTCGTGACGTTATGGCGGCAGGAATAGGTAAGGCGGTGGTACCAATCCGGGCGAGTCGCTGCTGCACTCTACCACCTAGTCAGATGTCACGGTGTTAGTGACTGTGAGCCTATGCTCGCCTTTTACAAGCTGCCTGGCAAGGAAGGCAGATGGTCTATTCTGCAAAGGATCCCGGACCAACACGGGGCCAACACTTATGTATATATCTGTAAATCCAGTAGATATATGATAATTTGTAAAATAAGAGGTAGGCAGAGGCACAACCAGGGCACCCACGACTAGCCAAAGACACTAAGTCCCACGACGTGATAGTTGGCAAGCCTGTCACCAACCGGGCACATATCTAATCCCCAGCATTTTTTTTTAAATCAGAAAATTGGAAAAACACAATTTTCTTTTTGTTGCCCGACCCGGCATTTGAACCCGGGACCTCTTGCAGTCAAGTCCAACAAGTGAGCCGCTAGACCACATAGGCGATGGCGAGGTTAAAAGTACAAAAATACTTCTTACTTTTTTGAGTTACTCTATCTAGCCCTGTTTTGCACTCTATCTACAACCGTTTTATTATTTGCCCTTTGTACATGCTAATTTACTTATGTGAGAGTCTTGAGCCTGGATTTGACATCGCACCATTACTACTTTTGGTATTTATTAAAAAAAAATCCTAATCATCAGGAAAGTCAACCGGGAATACTTAAGTTAACATTTTATCATCGAATTGCTCGGGTATTATCCAAAGTGATGTCAAGAATCGCTGAACCCGGTATGTTTTGAACCCACCTTTTTTGTGGCCTATCCAATTTCCTTTTTCTTGTGGACCGGTCCTTCTCTTGCTCTTAAGTATGCCTTATCATAGCGAGGTGCAAATATCATCAGTAGACTCCGAAGAGCACCAAAACGTAAATAGTAACGTGTACAAAAAAATCGCATAAATCAAACTAATAACACAAACTGCTTTTTATACTTATTCACAATTTTGCAATTCACTAAAAGCTTACCTTACAATACTTAGGTACTAACTTTGCTAACAAAAGGAATCCTAAATAAAAATGATAAACTGACAGAGCTATTCATTTCGATTCAATGAAGAGCTACAGTGAAACCGAGCCGACCCATTACCACGGCTACACTAGGGTTGTTCGTAAATTATCGAGTATTTCAAAATTCGAAAACAAAATCTTTCTTCAACATAAAATTCAAGTTTGAAGCATCACTCTGATTTTCATCGAACATAGCCAATTTTGTAAATTAAATGATTTTTTTAGAATGAACTAGTTAGCGACTCATTGTCAGCCAATTCATTTCCTTTAAATTTCTGTTAAGCTGAGCAGCTCCTTACGCATGCTTATGTGTTCACATTTCTGTTTTTTCTCTTAAAAGACCCTATGAAAATGACACAATGTTTTATTTCAGTTCTTTGAAAAACGAATAGTATACTGTTTTTTTTACTACGAATTAATTTGTGAATTTGCAGAAGCAAAGATCTCGGAAGTTACCGTATGGTTTATACATAACATTACTAGTGTCAATATTTCCTAGACATTGCGTAATCGGTACAAATAATTGCTCATTATGAAGTATTATATCGAATAGTTTTAAATAACATCCGACTAAGTTTGATTTTGTTTAGTTTTAATATATTTAATATTCCTTTTTTTGCTTAAATTTAATTAAAACATTTTGTTCTATTAAAACTCGATATTTCATTTTTATTAACTCAATGAGTCGAGTCCATCCCAACACTAAATTGCTTGAGAGGAATGTAAAATTGTTATCGTTAATATTGTCTAGTAAATGTATACCGCCTTTAGCCTGTCGTAAAATGAAGATTCTTTTGAATTTGGCTTCATTAGGAAAGACTGTTGTGGATTTTAAATAAATATTATCTAAATTACCTTTAAATAAATTTACTAAGAAAAAAGCTAAGGTGCCTCACGATAAGACTTGACTCTTATGTATGTCTAGCCTGGATATCATAATCCTTTCCAAAGTGTACAAGTTTTGTTTAAGTACATAGAATGTCAATTAAGATAATATTTGACAATGGCCCATGTTTGCCATTATGCTCCGCCAAGCAGCCCTAGTACGATTTTGGATATTAGGTGTGTAATTATAGTTTACCAACCAATGACAATTTCTGCATACTGGTTAGACCAGTACGCAGAGCAACGGTCACCATCTGATCTACAGAGGCTCTCACATAGGACCTGAAAATGCGGAAAATTGGTTCCAGTAAAGATTTATCCAGATGTTCTTAAATAGGAACCTGAAAATGCGCCATAATGGTTCCAGGAAAGGATGGTACGGCAGTGTTTGCTTCACTCTCGACATAACATGCCTCCAAATATGTAACATTTAAGCCATTTTAGATCAGTCTGAACATATCAACGTGTAATGCTTTTAATCGTCGTTTTCCGAGAAATAAATTAAAAGCATAAAGCTATATTGCAACTGAAGATAACCCTCCAAAACCTTGATGTAATATCCAAACATTGCTGTGTCTAAATGGTGTCTCTGGGCGGCAAGAATTTCTTACCATCAGGAAATTCGTCTCATTGATTGCCTTCCAGCATCATAAAAAACCCACTCCAACTATTTAATTAACTACAACCTTGCGATTTGACAATTCTTTTTTCGGAACATAGCAAAAAAGATGGTCTTACACCAATTTTATTAACATCTCAGCTGTAGTTTTGAGTTACACTTATCAATTAATTGAGGGCCTAATTGGTCTTTGGCTTGTCTACATACCTAGCTCCAACGATCAACTGCGAGGCTTGGGTTCAATTTTCGAAGGGAGGCATTTGTGTGATGAACATTTAAAGGTCTACATTTCCTGTCTGAGTGTATTAAATTTATTCTTGTGTATAATCAAGTATTTCTATGTATTAGTGGTTGCCCGTTAATCGAAATTCGATCATAATAAATTTTAATATCTTGTTGATAAGAACGCCATCTTCATTTCTCAAGACCAACTACTTTGTTTCTAAACTTTTTAGTGCACCATATTATGTGATCTTTTATCGTTATCATCAATATATTTGCTTGTGTGTGTCAAATGCATGGTAGTGTGGGTAATGTTTTATTTATTGATTTAATGTACTTTATAAGCATTATTATTGAAAAATATTAGTGTCCTGCACTTTTCATACACATAAACTATAAATTTGCCAAATTTTATGCTCCTGCGTCTACTTAATTTTCGTAAAAAAGGGCCCAAAGTTTTGGCATCATGTATTAATATATAGAATAGAATCGTTGACTGACACCCATTACACAAACATCAAAAAAGGTTTGATATTTCCCCAGTAATTGCGTAAATAACATACAAAATAATAGAAAGCTAAAACCAAAATGGAAACAGAATAATTTTGAGTACAAATATTCTTTTCATAGTAACTCTATTAACTGCAATATTTGTTTCCAGATTAAAATGTTCGATTAATAATCCGTAAACTAAATTTTGGTTAATTATCTGACTAATTGAATACATTGAACAGCTACTTAATTATAATCCATTACTAATATCAAATATTGGAGCAAACAATACAATGGAAAGGCTAAATTTTGAATATGTTTTGACAATGTTTATTCATTTTCTAAGCAAAGCTTATAAATAACGAATTTAGCTCATAAATTGTTGATTTTGAAGATAAAGCTATGAATAAGTAATGCAGAATGTGATTATTGTTTAAGCAGCTTTAATGTTAGTATATCGAAGGGCATGTGTACTCGCAAGCTCCGGTTCGATTCCCAACAAGATAAGGCGTGTGTGATGAATAATGTGTCTTTACGCCCACCTCACTGAACGGGCAGAGAGCAACCAGGGTATCCGAATCAGGGTACGACTAACCGAAGACACTAAGTTTCAAAAAGTGTCTGTCCCTTACAGCACATATCCAATTGCGGGCAACGTTGTTATTATAAATGATAAATAGTTTAATTTAGAAATGTATATATTTTTTATGATATTGGAAAACCAACAAACAAAGTTATTTCCTGATTAAAAGTGGTAATGGTGCGTTGCCAACCTGAAGCTGGGTTGTTAGGCCTCGAGCTAACGTAAGTTTAACGGCTACGAGCTCCATCTTCCGAACCCGAACACGTCAACAGCAGCACTGAGGTTTTGGCGGCAGGAATAGGTAAGGCGGTGCGAAACTCTACCAACTAGCCAGAACTCAAGGTTTTAGTGACGGTAAGCTTATGCTCGCCTTTTACGAGATGTCTGTCAGGAACGTCTATTCTGCAGTGGAGTCCGGAAAACGAGAATAATTAAATTGGTTTCGGCTAAAATATCAATGACTAATTTAAAAAAAAGATCTATAAATAATGTATTAATAGTGAAGATTCTTCAAATAGTATTATATGTTACATCCCAGAAGGCTGTACAGTGTGTGTGCTTTAACGGAATTGTAAAAAAAAGTAAACCATGTACTTGAAAGATAAATATTTTGTGCCTTTGACACCTACATGTTATTGACTTCAAAATTTAAATGTCATTATTTCAAATATTCACATTTCGAGGAAAACTTAAATGCGGAATACGAGAAGTTTATTCTGAGCTTTACTATGAGTTTATATAGATTACATTCGGTAAGTTTATCGAAATCTATGAAATTTTTGGTCTAAAAATGTGTTTCTTTTAGTTACCTACAGAGGCGCTGTTCAGAGTTTTTATACAAATAATTTACAAAGACAGTATTGATTATAGTAAACTTGACAAGCCGTAAACTTATGGTAAGGGCTCTGCAATCAAGTGAAATTACAATCGACAGTCATAACTAATATAATGAATATCCAGGAATATCCTTATAAATTACACAATTTGAATGGTTACGTTTATAATAAGTAAATTATATGATTGTGTTATGGGTGTTAGTCAGATATTTTAATACATAGAAATACCTAATTAGATACTAAAATGTATTTAATAAACAGCCAGACCTAGAAATGCAGGCATCTAAAGGTTTATCACAAAAATATCTACCTCCATTGGGAATCGAAACCGAATCTCGCAGTTAATTAGAAGAGTCAAGCGTAAACGCTTCTTCTTCTTTTTCTTTTATGGCTTTTATAACTAACCCTTCAACAAACAAAGCGGTCAAAATCAAATAGTGACTTTTGGAACTGCCAAAACTTTTTTTTGTACTTTTGTGGTTATGAAACGATTGTAGCGCCTCTGCCGGTAATTAATGTAATGATTTTATTATGTTATTAAATAATATTGACCATTTTCACAAGGTCACAAGTGGTATGAAATGGAGGAACGATTTCTTATCATTGACCTGCTCAAGATATATCAAGATTTGGCAAAGAAAAAAATTTATATTTTAAAATTTTGTCAAAGAAGGTAACTGTGCATATCAAGCAGGATAAAGAAAAAAGACTAGGAATATTTTTAGGAAAATGGAAAAAAACATTTTTTTTATATGTTTCTATACGAACTGTCAGTAATTATTAATGTCAAGAGGTACGAAATTCGCCGGATGGGCAATAAATATACATTAGGAAGATATGACATGACTAGGTAGGGTTGTCACATGTGAAGAACGTGATAATCTGGATTGTTTCCCGAGCTTTTCCTATATTCGTGTTCTGGTCGCGGAGGTGGGTGGTGGGAACCTCAGTTAGGCTTGTCACACTCTGTGTCATTTGGAGGATTATTTGCCACAACAGTTACACTGCTTACGGGAATTAGCAAATTAAAGGCTTATTTTACATCTGAGGAGACCTATGATAAGACGAATGTACTTAGTTCAATGTTATATGTGGCAAATTTCATCATCACCCAATAAAATTTAAACAATCTTTTTTTATGATAATGGAAGGCAAACAAGAAGACGGATTTACTGATGGTAAGAAATTCACGTCGCCTAGAATGGCAGCAGGAATAGGTAGGGCGATGGTATCAATCCGGATGAGTCGCTACAAAACTCTACCACCTAGTAGGATGTCTCGGTGTTAGTGACGATAAACCTATGACCGCCATTTACGAGCTCCCTGGCAGGAAGGCAGATGGTCTATTCTGCAAAGGAGCCTGGACCAACATGGTGAAAATAATGTAAATATTTTTCTAACGTAAAGTGAGAAAATGTATTTTAGGCCTATATCTCTTAAAGTACAACCTGGAGACCTCACAATAAGTAGAACGTACTTAGCCCTTCAATGTTATAAGTGGCAAACCTAATCACTATTATATATAATTTATTCGATCCCTATAAAATGTTGTTTTTAAGAGAAAATTAAAAAAAACAGCTTTAAGTTATTCGGGAAATCGAGCATGTAATCGCATGTAGCAAACGTCAAACTCATACAGAAATCCAAAAAAAATTATTAATATGCAGTTTCCAGGCAAAAAAATGTATACGTAATATGGCGTGACAAAACAGGCAAAATAGTGCACTATTAATGAATTGGATTTACCGGAAGCAAAAACCAAATATATCCAGCTCCACATAACATACACAAATAAACTGTTTTATTAGCACCAACAATACACACACTACTAAAAACCCAAAGTAGGTACATAAGTCCAATTCATTGATAGTGCACTATTTTGTCTGTTTTGTCACGCCATAATACGTATACATTTTTTTGGGGGGAAATTGCAAAATAAACAATTTTATTTGGATTTAAGTATAGATTTTCGCAAAGTAACGCCTTCGTCTACCAAAATCATACAGCTTGACCACAGAGAAGATGACAAAAGAAACAAAAGTAAATGAGGGTATGTCTATAAAATTTCAATGAAACTTGAAAAGCCGTGTCAGCTGACGAATGTCTTTCATGAGTCATTAAAAATGGCCCGCTTCAAGACTTATTATTTGCCGTACCTATTCGAAAGCCTGGCTTTGTTTGTCAAGGCTTGTTGTAGCGGACAGCTTTTCATTTTCGGAAACATTTCTATTTATTTCATTCGAGAAATACGTTCATGTTTGTCGCACAATGTTGTCATGATAAGTTTTATGTGGAATATTTTTAATTGTTTCGTTTATTTCTTTTCTTTTGGTAATTTCTTCTTTTATGTAGAAAAGGGAGAAGAGTACTGTACAACTAGACTGAACTGACTGAAGATTGAATTGTCTGGTTCGGTCATGTGGAAACAATGACAGATGAAAGATTGGCAAAGCAGATACACAACGCTAATGTGGATGGATGTAGGTACCGGGTACAGGTACCGTAGGACCCGGGGAGACCAAGGTCCACATAATATGATCAGATCACTCGGACATTATCCGAGGGTGGTGTCAAGAGTTTCCGAAACTGGAGTGTTTGTATGAAAAGGGCGATGAACGTGAAGGAAGCTAGATAGGTTTGTCACTAAATACTCTCTGACTACCTCGTAAGGGATTTGGCGTGTAGATAATATGCATGTATGTATATATTGAATTATCATGAAATAAAAATAATACTGAAACCGCTGCAAAATCTATATATCGTAATGTAAGTAAGAAACATCATCATGTTATGAGACATTAATACACATACACGCACCTACACATGCATATAAACGCAAGCACGCACGCACACACACACACACACACACA
>NJDD01006944.1:206513-222591 GCA_002245505.1 Calephelis nemesis
CACACAATCGTTTTTTCTTTCTTTGTAAGAACAATTTTTATGCAATAAAATATTTCTCGCCTCTGATCGCCTCTGTGGTCTAGCGGTCTAGTTGTTGGATTTGACAACATAAGGTCCTGGGTTCGATTCCTGGGTTGGGCAACAAAAAGAAAATTTGGTTTTTCCAATTTTCTCATAAAAAATGTTGCTCGGGATTGGATATTATGTGCCCGGTTAGCGATAGACTTGCCACCTGTCACATTGTGATACTTAGTGCTTTCGGCTAGTCGTGGATGCCCTGGTTGTGCCTCTATCTAACCCTTCGGATACTTACTTAGAAAGCTCGCATGGTTTTACGTGCTGTTCTTATTGCGCCCTTTGTTTACTCCATCATATTTTGTTTATTACTAGATATTGCCCGCGACTTTTTTTGTGGCCAGTGATAAGAATAGAAGATTTTATTTGTATATTAAATGTTGACCTCGGCTATGAGCTACTGCACAAGATTTGGTAAAATTCCTGTATTTTTTAGCGTCAAAACAGCACCTATAAATAATTTTACTCGTTTTGAAATTTCCTCTAATAGCAATTGTTTTTGAGAAATATTTCACGAAGTTTTATTAATGTTTTATTATATGCATGACTCATAAACCACAATTCAAATCTTCTTAAAATTTATGTGTTGTTACCTCGGAGTAATAAACTTTAAACCTCTAAAAAAGCGATAACCTCTAAAAAACACCCAAATTATTATATTATAATATATCAGCCAAGTTAACATACAGTCAAATCGAAATGATGAGTCTTTTCTGACTACACTAGAAGAGATTAGAGCCTAAAATACCGGTCTAAAAAAGTTATTGGTTTATAGCTTTGGTGCGATTTCATTAATTTCAATCATAGAGAAATACGTCTTGAATTGACCTAGATTTTTAACGAGTGCTTATTGATCGTCTACAATAAAACAACTCTAAAGCAACGTCTCTATAAAAGGCAAAAAATAACTGTGTGATATATTGGAGACATTCGAGAAATAATTTAACATCCATATATTCAAGCCATATTCCTTATGAGATAGGCAGGAAGCATCGCGTAATAAATATCACAATCCGTGCAAACCTGCATGGCTTTCTTCACATTAATTTGCCTTTTCATACATAAACTAATGTTTCGAAGACTCTTTACATAAACCTCAAACAAACCCAAGCGAAAGAGAAATTATTTGGGTGCAGTAAAATTGCAAAAACCGACTTTAATTTTAATGCTACTTTAAAATTTGTACGCTGGTTAAAAGTTAACGAACTTCTTTTAAACAAACTCAATGCATAAGTAAGTAAGTAACTTCACGCTCATTTACTCGAAGGAATAGGCAGAGGCACACCTAGGGCACCCAAGACTAACCGAAGACACTAAGTCCCATAATGTGACAGGTAGCAAGCCAATCGACAAGCGGGCATACATCCAATCCCGTGCATTTTTTTTTGGTACAAAATTTTAAAAACCACATTTTCTTTTTGTTGTTTATCCCGGCAAACAAAACCGGGTCTCATAAATTCAAGTCCAGCATTTGGATTGCTAGACCACAGCAGAGGCGATAAACGATTTGTAAATTGAAATCTACGTTAATATTGTGAAGTTTTACTGTGCTTATGCAGGGTTACTGTTAACTAACGCATAACCTTTCAAGGGCGTATTAAGTACATTCTATCAGAGGACGACGATTTTTTTATGGCTAACCAAATACTTCAATTGTTGCTTTTGACGTACTAAAACTTCCCCAGAACGGTTCTGCTATAGTTACCGGTACCCCTGTATATTTCAAAAATTTAGAAACTAATTTCCTTGTAATGACTTTATAATTTGATCAGATCTTTGCTCTTAAATGTCAATCAAAGTTATAAACAAAACCATGTTTCATCAAAATCGGTTATGTAAGCAGAGATATCTCTTAGTGTAGGAAACGTGGCTTGTCGCCGTACATGCGAAGACTTGTGTTTAAGTTAGTTTGAAATAATACCTATTGCACAATATTTTTTCAATATTCATCATGGCTACGGATATCCACAGTCAATACAAAACTTAATGTTTAACCAGTCAATTAGTTAATCATAATATTAAATAATAACATAAGTGCGAATACATTTGAAATAACAGTTTAAGTAAAAAATAAACTACAGTTACCCGAATCTAAATATTTCATTACCACGTTATGGTGTGATATTTTTTTTCAACAGGTAGCTTCTGAAGTTTTACCGGCAATCGACTACTGGTTTTTTAAAGTAATCTTAACTAGCATTTTACCCGCGAATTTTCAAACAAACTTTCATTAACAGCATGTGGGATATTTAAAAAAATGTAGCCTCGGTTATTTGTTTGAGTGCTTGAACTCATGTCTTTACCGGTCCAACTGTGAAAGAGAAACATACAGGCAGACATTCGCTTTTATAATACTAGTGTTGTTAATGCATCTTTTTTGTTTATCTAGATGGTGTAATGAAGTTGTAGTTGGCTATTTGGGTTGTATTTGTTTGACCAAGAAAATAAATGAAGTGTATAGTTTAACTTATAGACTACAGGCCCATGCCAAAAATAGTTGGGTCATATGAACCACCAGGTGACGATATTTAAGAGAAACTAAAAGGACTATTTAAGAGCATAAAATAATAAGATTCAGCAATAAGCAGTCACCTGTGATTACAAGTGAGAATTCGAAAGAGCAGTGACTGAGTACATTTTGGTCATTTATTTTTGGACAGTATTGTTATCATCGATGGAAATATTACAAATAATAAGTAAGCGCTTAGTGTCGTGAAAAATGGTGTGCCACAAATCCGGTATTTTTTTTTTATATTCTAACTAATTTTCAGGGTAAATTTGGTCACTTGATTCTGTACGCTAGCCACTCACTTGACCAACGATACAGTCGACAGTGGTGTTTATTTGGATTAATTGCGTTTGATTTTTTTTAAACGGAATCCCGGATAACATCCGGATGCATGTGGCTAGTCTCACTTCGTAACAATATGTCAACATAACCTCCTTATTTTCAACATCAGTAAAAATTTAAAGTTAAAAATATAAAAAAGTATTAAATTATCGTATTTCAAACTGATCTTTCTTGTATTATATCTGTCTATAGTTTGCAGTAACCCTAAACTTGGCGAACACAATCCCCCACAAAGGTAATCTACCGCGAGTTTCGACGTTGTTTCGACCAGTCCTCTTACAAAATACATAATTCATAGATTTATTTGGATATGTTGCAGATTTTTAATAAAGATTCTCAAATGAAATCCGGATGTATGTGGCAAGCCTTATTCCGTAACAAATATTAACATCGTCTCATCGTATTTTAAACTAATCTTGTTTATATTATATTTGTCTATAGTTTGCAGTAACCCTAAACTTGGCCCCACAAAGGTAATCTACCGCGAGTTTCGACGTTGTTTAGACCAACCAGTCCACTTACCAAATACATAATTGTATTGGCATGTCGCCAATGCACTGTTTCGTCTCTAAATGGCAACGTATATAATTTTTATGAAACCGCTTCTGTCTGTGTTGCGCAAGTAATAACTAGTTTTACCATAGTATATCTATTTCCTGAAAGTTATCTACTTTTTATCAAATAAGTTTTAGGTGATTTTTTTTTATTATTTTTTTATTAAATTTGAATGAGCAAGCAGATAGATTTGATGTCTGGTTAGCTGGTAGAGTTTAACAGTGATTTACCCGGATTGGTACCACCGCCTTTACTATTCCTGCCACCATAATGTCAGTGCCTGCCTATGACGTGTTCCAGTTGGATGGATGTTCAAGGATATATTAGCCGGTAAACTTACTTTTGCTCGAGGCCTAAAATCGCGGCCTCAGATTGGCAATGCACCACTACCACCTTTGTTGTCTCTAGGCTCTTATTCTAAACTCTCTAGCCGGAGTGAATTTCTTACCATCTGAAAATCCGTCTGCTTGTTTGCCTTCTAATATCATAAAAAAATATATGTTATAGATAACTTTTGTTTGTTTGTTTTGCCGTTTTTTCTCCAGTCTGGCTCGGTTTAGAAACTGTGGCAGTTTAAGATAGATAGGATTAATCCTGGTTGCCAGGGAGTTTATTTTGCCGTTTTTTTTCCTGATTGGCTGTGTTTGCAGCACGGCGAGCGAATGAAGGAGTCTTCATCAGTGGTCTTGTTTGTAAGAGCATATTTAACCTATGCACACTTTTTAAGAACTACCTGAAAGGAAATCAGATGGTCTATTCTACATAGGACTTCCTTCATGTTCATTCAATGTTTGATTATGTTGACGTTGATAATTGTTGATACAATGTTTAACATAGTTGAAAATTTAGGTACTTAAAAACCTTGATTTTCAAATTCTCAGGGAAAGTATAATCTGACCATATCCACGTTTTCAGATAAGTACGGTGTACCCATTAATTTCTTTTAAATACAAAAAACCTAATTTTATAGAATACTTGAAAGAGAACCATGTGACATACGGATGGCGGTATTATCTGTTTTTGCCTTTTGCTTCGAAACCATAATTAGATAAGCTTATCTTGGTGTACCAAACAAGTCAATGAACTTATTTTCTCGTCACCGTCAATGGATGTTCATTTGTTATTACCCGAATCCAAAAAGAAGAAAGATATCAATTAGATTGTATGTGTATAATATATGGATTCGTCGATAAATGTCAGATTCTAAAAATGCCAGACTTGTAAAAAACGCCAGATTGTAAAATTGGCAGATTCTAAAAATGTCAGTTTCTAAATTTATTTTAGATTTTTTTAGATTTAGAAATTACAAAATTTTTTTTTTTTTTGTAATTTTCGTCATTCAAATTATAATAAATTCTATGAATGTTGTAAAATAGCTTTCCCTACGATCAGATATACAACATAATCACGGTTAATTTATCAATGATTTATTTGACTCATGATATGACTAGTTGCTAGCTGTGACTTCGCCGGCGATAAGTTTAGATATAAGCTCTCTTATCTTTCAAGTTGGAACAAACTGGACATGATGTGAAAATTTGACTAAAATCGGTTACGTAGTTTAGAACTCCATTGCGGACAAACGAGACGAGATAATTTATATTTTTTTTCCGGTGTTGGTCTGATTATGGTCACATTGACCAATAGCACAATTCTATTTAATTTATTATTGATTTATAATAATTATTAAGACTGGTTTGACATATAAAATTTATTTCCTAATAAACAATCTACCGGGAACGCGATGTTGGTTAGTGTACACGCCTAATTCCACTGACCAACTACGAGGATCTGGTTTGATTTCCGACGGGAGTACGCATTTGTGTGATGATGATTTCGATTTTCAATGTCTGTATTTACCAATCTTGGTGTGGCATATATTTTATTCTATTACTATCGTTGTTTAATACCAATAACACAATAATATATTTGGGTTTAGATAAATTTCCGTAATTTTAATAAATCTGCCATTTTTAGAATCAGGCGTTTCTATAATCCGACATCTGTAGAATCTGTCATTTGTAGAATCTGGAATTCATAAAATCTGGCGTTTTTTACAAGTCTGGCATTTTTAGAATCTGACATTTATCGACGAATCCGTATATACAGGGTTACATTTAAAAGATCATCCAAATTTTGAATTTGGGTTGGGAATCGATAACACTTTTGTTTATGAAGTACCTAATTCATAAAAAAAAAAATACACAAAATGTATGGTGTAAGCATTCAACTGGTTCCCGCCGACCGCAATTGCATGCGCAGGATGGTATTATAAACCAATGTTTATAAAAACAAATGTTACAATTTGGCAATAATATTTAAACTACATTCATACATATCTTCACGCCAAGTTCCTCACGGGGTAGGCAGAGATTATCGAGCGCCAGACCTCATTTATTACCTTCAACTACATTATCATTTTAGCCTTAACTCTATTGTAATAAAATTTGGCCGGTCTTTTGATGGTAGCTCTGTACATGTAGGTTTTTTCCCCGTGTTAGTCCAGTTTCACTGAGAAGAATAGCCCATTTGCCTCTGTTCCAGGCAGTTCGTAAGTGGCGAGCACTGGTAAAAATATAGATCGGTCGGTCGGTCTGGTGGTAGACTGGTGTGCAGTAACTTGTCCAATTGGCCGGATGGAATCCACCGCCTTACCTATTCTGGTCGCCATAAAGACTCTCTAATATCATACCCGGAGGGTAGGGTAGCCGGTATACTTGTTCAATAGTCATAATATTTTGGCCACAGGACAGAGATACATTTGCAACGTCTATGGTGTCTATAGGCCGCGGCTATCTCCTGCCTATAGGAGAACCATCAGGAGGAGGTCAAATCAAAATAACATTTATACATACATACACATGGTTGGCGACAGGCTTGCCACCTATCACATTGTGGGGCTTAGTGTCTTCGGCTAGTCGTGGGTGCCCTGGTTGTGCCTCTGCCTACCTCTTCGGGGATATGGGCGTCAAGATGCCACAACATTTATACATGACTAGCGCGAAGTTTCAAATTTATGTCCTTCAAAATGAACCATAAAAATAGTTTGGTTATTGGCAGATTTATAGCGAAACCAACATACTAAAAAAACAAACAGTCGAATTGATAGACTTCTGTTTTTGCCGTCGGTTTTGTATGTGAGAGATCAGCCAACAAGCACAAAGTCATAGGTTTGTCCTGAGAATAATACATGTTAATGTCAAACGATACAAAGTTGATACGCCAGGTCGGCTTGTTTAAAATAAAATAATGAAAAATGCAACCTAGCGTATGCAGTTACCCAGCATCTTCATCTTCTATCAGCATTGGTACCACCGTCTTAACTATTTCTGCGGCCATAACGTCAGCGCTTGCCCTTAAAGTGTTCCGCATCGGAGGTAACATCCCGGCCTCAGGTTGAGACCGCACCGTTACCATCTTTGGTGTCTCTAGGCGTCGTGAATTTCTTACCACGTGTAAATCCGTCTGCCTATTTGCCTTTCAATATCATAAATAAAACATTACCGTCTTTAGTTCCGGTGGTTGTGGTAGTGGTAATTAATTCACTTTTTGCTTCTTGAAATAAAAAAAAAACCTACTGGTTGAATATACGAACACCGAAATTAATGTTACCTACATTTGTAAGATAAATAATAAAACATAATATGTTTGTACTCCAAATGCTAATAATAAAATATTTTATCCTTTTATATTTCTTATCTAATGTTACATAAAAATAACTCAAAGTGGCTACCTAATAAACCATTTTTTTATTTATAATAACACAGAAATATCACATTACAGTACATTCACGTCAATTGATACCATTCAAACTAAATCGAAAAATATACAACCTACATACATACATACACTCTCAAAACCTATTTTTTTGGTTTCGGATAAAAGCAAACTATAGATTGTCAACAAATACCATTCAATCATCACCAGCTAGCGTGAGGTCATTTATTACTACTAAAAATAGCTAATGTTTGATTTGTATATCAAGATGAACTCGGCCATTAGCTATGTCAAAGTCGTGCATTGCGTACATATCTTAACTAAAAGTGAATAATGATATTCATAGTGTTATTCGTTTCGTGCATTCTGTTATTTTTATTTAAATATGTTTCATTTTTCAACAACTACTGGACAAAACAAGGTATTCTACAAGTTAATGGAGTATTGACGACGTTCTTCACAAAATCGTATTCATTACCAGAAATATATCGGGATTTATACAATAAGTATCCAAATGAAAAATATATTGGTCTAATTCTTACAAGCCCAGCTGTAATTGTCAAAGATCTGCAAGATATTCAGTCTGTTTTTCAAACTGATTTTCAAAGTTTTTCTAGTAGAGGTATCCAGACAAATCCCAACGATGTACTGGCTGATAATTTACTATTTACTAATAACTATAAACGATGGAGATTAGTACGTCAAAAGATATCACCTGTGTTTACAATGAAGAAGTTGAAAAACATGTTTTTTATAATGAATGACTGTGCTCGAAATTTCACAACCGAAATTAATAATCTTGATCTCCAAAAGATATCGACTTTTGATCTTCTTTATGCATATAACACAGCATGCGTTACAGCGACTATATTCAGTGTGGATACGCCGTTCCAAAATGTGTTAAACTCACCGTTTTTAGATATGGCCAAACAAGCATCGGGAACGACGTTTAAAAATAATTTGAAAATATTTATCGCCAATCTGGCACCTAAGCTATTTTTTTATCTGGATTTAAAACTTTTCGGGGAACATGAACGCTTCTTTTTAGATGCAGTAAGAAGGGTCATAGAAAATAGACGCAACGATAACGATCAACGCTATGATTTTATAGATACTTGTATAGAACTGCAAAAACTTGGAAAAATGGTTGATCATACAACAGGTTATGAGTTAGAGCCA
The DNA here is from genome assembly GCA_002245505.1 of Calephelis nemesis. Classification (NCBI taxonomy): domain Eukaryota; kingdom Metazoa; phylum Arthropoda; class Insecta; order Lepidoptera; family Riodinidae; genus Calephelis; species Calephelis nemesis. The sequence goes on from NJDD01006944.1 coordinate 214,891, forward strand.
ACAACAGAAGTATTAGCGGCTCAAGCATTTTTCTTTTTCCTCGCTGGGATTGATACATCTGCTACGGCAATGCATTTTACTCTGTTGGAACTGGCCTCGAATCCCTCCATATTGAAAAAACTTAGTGAAGAAATTGATAAAACATTTGACAAAACCAACGACAATCTCAACCATGAGGATATTGACAAAATTGTGTATTTAGATATGGTTATTAGCGAAGCTTTAAGAAAATATCCACCAATTGGATCAATACAGAGAATATGTACTCAGGATACCACACTGCCAGCAGGACAATTAAGGGTAAAAAAGGGAAATATTGTTGCATTACCCATATTCGCTATCCATAGAAATGAGGAATATTATCCAAATCCAGATAAATTTGATCCAGAAAGGTTCCATCCTGATAATATTCAAAATAAATTTACATTTCTACCATTCGGTGAAGGGAGCCGTATGTGTTTAGGTAAGTTTTTGGTATAATTTTATGGCAGAGCCAAATTTTGGGACATATGTACCCACCCTGTGAAAACACTTGTGATGAAGTGGTTTATTTATGGTGTGTAAAGACCTATGTTATCTCGTACTAAGCCATGTATTTGTAAGCACACAAGCAATTGCTTTTTTATCATCATAAAAAGTAACATTTTGAAATGACGAAACACTTGGAACTGTTTTACATTAATTTTATAATTTATTGTTAAATAAATAGTCAACAAGCAGGGGTTACTTTTTGTAGCATTATCAGGGCTAAAACTGAAACTCTTAGGGTCACTTGCACAAATTAAGTGCTAAACATCGAGTTAGCTTTTAACTTGGGTGAAATTACCTTATATTCAAATATAAGTCAACAAATTTATTTGTCAACAAATCAAGTCAATATATGTAATCCGGGAATGTGCAAGTGGTCCTCAGAAGTTATAGCCACAATGATACTGAAACTCCTATTGTATTAATGTAAGTAGAAAAGTGTTTCGTTTCGTTTTTTTTCTAAAAACCAAAGATGAAAATGGTGAGCTAAGCAAGTTACAATAACTGATTTGGTTATTCGTCTTATATACAAATTACACATTTGATCTAAAACTAATCCCGTATACAATACCCAACAAGTAACAACAAGATCTTACGCCACCCACATATGCATTGCTTCTATCCGGGAATGGAATAAATATTATGTTACCTCCATCCGTTAGCCAGCTCTACCATACAAGACATTCTGAACAGCAATCACATTGCTGTCTCACATTTGTCAGTACTTATATCTACCTCGTGCATCACCCGTGTACAACACCCTTGCAGCTCGGTCTATTCTCTCTCGGTTACACGATACGGTCTCTATCGACCACGATCTCCGTCTGAGTTAAACACACACTGCGTTCCCACGGACTACTATAGTTGCCCCAAAAGATACCGGTTTGTACCGGCCTACGACTACGAAATAGCTACTTATATGGTCGAACATGTTATCATAGTCATTGATCCGAGTTTTTTCAATCGCCTTATCTTTACCATCATCATTATCATCACTAAAATAAAGTTAATTATCGCAATCAACTTTTATTGTGAAGATTTATAAGCCTACTACAGTTTGATTAACATTCATTAGATACCAATCAAATTTAACAATGTACACTTATTCACTACGAACAACAAATTTTTCATTTTGTACGAGGTCAATGAACAAAAACATCAATTACAACAAATCATAATATTAATGACTTCAACAATGTCTTCAAAATTTCCCAATTCTTTTTTTTTCGTAGGGTGCAATTATGTTAGGGAATACCGATCAATGTATCTACGGTCTTTGCTACAAGGCTAGATCTAACTGCGGAATATTTACCCACGGACTTCTGCAAAAAATGACAATTTCTAATGGTCTACAGCTACAGCAACCTGGTGAGGTCTCCGACAAACAGAACTTAATTCAAATGGACTAAACTGTACTCGAGTCTTCAACGTTAGTTGTTGTTCAACCTTTAAACATTTTCCTTAACCTATACTGAGTAAATTTGTAGGTTTGTTTACAATTCGAAGCTTTCAGTGTGTAACGATCACCTTCCGAAAACCTCATCAGCCTTAAACTTACCTTCGAATTTAAAAACTAATTTTGCTTAGTTTCGCTCCCCATTTTAAAACAACACAATATCTAGAAAATATCACCAACTAAGAAATTACTAACTTTCAATTTTGTCTCATCAAAAATGGGACTTATCATTCTGTGCATTTCTTAATATTGTCAGATGGTACTTTACGAATTCGATCAATGTCAAAATCAATCTCTACATCAATAATAGCAGTTTCGCTACTTCTCAATCATAATAAGCTCCAGAGGTGAAGCTTTATCGTTCGGTTCATCGTTAAATTTATCGCAATTTGTGTCTATCCTAATAGACTCTTTGTCATGTTTGTCACCAAGGTACGAGTAAAGTCTTTCTGTAAAATCAAATACGACCGTATTATTTTTCGACTTTTCAGGTTATCATGTTCACTAACTAACATTTTTAGTGTGAAAACTTCTTTAACGGCAATGCACAATTTTTTGGAATGAGAACTTCTAAACTGATGCAAAATTATTCCCTAACCTTTCCAAAAATATTCAAGTTTTCACCTCTGCTGGCACTCCTGGAGTACAACCCGTCGTTTTTTTAATCAGGGTAACGTCTTTTTTAAAAACTTACCTTTTTTGGCATTCGCAATACACATCCAAAGTTGGATTCAAAGTGAGAACACAAACTAGTCACTACCATATCATTCAATGGTATCATACTGACCAATCGTTACCTCAATTTTTAAAATTACTTTGAAATCATTTTTCTAGTCTGTACAAAGACTCACACGTTACTACGAGTTTAAAATTTGCGTATAATCTATAGCTAATAATAAACAAAATCTAGTGCCATGACGGCAGATTGAAATACCGATATTCATGAATCACAATTAAGTAGACGCCAGTTTCTTACAAACCACATGTTACAATAAACCTCTGGTAAAGTTCGATTACCCTGACACCTTAATCCAAATTTTGATAATTTACATCTTAGAATCTAACTTCATATCTTCAGTCATAATCGTTTTCAATAAGTCTCATCCTTCTTACATTCAAATAATAAATCTCTCATTCACTCATTCACGGCGTCACGTAGAGTAGCCTGAGATTTCATAATATGTGGACGTAGACCATTCCTCTGTAGCAAGAACAGCCTTTGTACATAACAACACGGAAACTATAACATGTTATCCAGTCAATCCTGACATTCATATTATGCTATTCAGTACTCTCGCACAAACAACTAATAGCGCACGCCTATCCATTGCTAACCAAACAATGTCAAACAAAGAAAAAAGCAATACTATTAAGACAACACTACTTAAACTACGCAAACTCCTCGAAGGAGGAAGCAAGGGAACCAACCGCCAAACTCAGGCCACATATCACAATTGAATTAATAATTACGATCCAGAAGTGTCTCTTTGTCAACCTATAACAAGTCTATTATATAGATACGAGTTAAAAAAAGGATATTTGTTATAAAAAATCCACCCGAAAGGACTAAAATAGATGACAATCGTTTGCATGAAAACGGTGAAAGTTCTACAATGACGAAGTCGCGACAAACAGCTAGTATATAATACATAGACTATTTATAGCTCAAGAATGGCTGAACCGATTTGGCTGAAAATTAAAGGAGATAAAGATAAAAGGATGTTTGCGGAAACAGCTTGTTTTTTATTTCATGAAATATACAGTTACATTTAGCACTGAGTATTGTTGCAGGTTTTTCTCTTTTACCAGTTTTACTCTAGAAAAAAGGATTTGTTTGTATTGGGTTTGTTTTCTAATTATATTTTTCTTTTCTAGGTAACCGTTTCGCGCGACTCCAAATGAAAGCTGGACTCACTTGGCTTCTAAGGAAATATACTTTGAAAGAACAAAAGTATGAACCCAAAAAGTTTGACACAAGTTTTTTTGCCATAAAAGATACTAAAGCCGAAGTTGAATTTATTCGACGGAAAATCAGCAGTTAAGTTTTAATCATTGAAAGAAAGTTTAAATATAATACAAGTTTTGAGACCTGGCTATATTTGACTTTAGGTATACCTGTATTGAGTTTAAAACTATCGACATTAAAATTCAGAATTGTCAAGAATAAATGGCTTTTTAACCGAGTTCAAAAAAACGAGGAGGTCTTCAATTCGGTCGGTATATTTTTTATTGTTTATGTATGTACACCGATTTCTCCGAGGTTTCTGAACCGATTTACGTAATTATTTTTTTGTTTGATGGATAATGGTTTCAAATTGGTCACATAAATTTAAAATACATTTAAGTAGGTCCATTAGTTTTTATTTTAAGAGCATTTTCATCTATTTTCACCTATTCCAATGTTTATTTTGATAAAATAAATCATATCAGCAATAAATTAAAAAGTATTAAACAAAAATAACGAAGTTACTAAAACCGCCTTTATTAAATACTTATATTAAAAAATAAATTATAATTTTAGGCTTGGCATCGACTTCAAACCTATTAGGAAATAGCACATTTAAATAGTATGTAGTATACAATTAATATGAATTCTCTACTATTTTTTTACTTTTTAGTTTTGTAGTCGGTTTTTAGTAACGTAGTTATTTTTATTCTAATGTAAAGAAATGCAGTAACAGCCCAGGATACAATAATTCTGATCTATCACTAATGTAAGAATAAACTTCTATTGTTTCTATTATTTTTGTTTTTCAATAGTAGAAAACGTTTTGCTTTTTTCTAAATGCAACGATTGATTTTTTTAGACTTTTGATTTTAATAGACTTTAGAAAAGGAGGACTTCATATGTTCGACTCCTCTATTGTTTTATGTATGTTTATTATTATTAAGAGTTCGTGTATCTGTGTTTGTGTTCGTGTGGTCATCATTGCGACCTAACTATATCTATTGTGCTATAATATATTACTATATTGCTCAATAGATATGGTTAAGTCGCAATACAAATATATGTTACTGTAAAAGCCCGAACTGTGGTAAATCCTAAGATTTTCCGGTAAAACCTAAGATTTACCAACTCTCAATGGTAAATGTCCGAACAGTTTTTTTATTTCGAACTTTTATCACCATTTACTAGGCAAATCTTAGGATTTACCTCAAGGGCATGGTAAATGTTGATAAAGACATTTTTTCCTCTTATAATTTAGTATATTATTATGCTAGGTTTTACCAGTGTTGGATGGTAAGTATTAGTTTTGGAAAAAAAACAATGAATAATCCTTAATCATTTATTTAAATTACATATGTATTTATTAACCTTACATATGTACTTATGAGTATATGAATATAATAGGAGAGTAACAATTATTTATTATTTCTATTATTAATCAGTCAAGTCCAATCCTATTTCCTTTTGGAATTTTTATTTATTAATTTATAATAACTATTTGAAATAACGCTAATATACTTCTCTAAAGCAAAATAAGATATCTTCTCACAAACAACGCTTACGTTGGCTAATTGAATCTCACTGAATCAGTAATTTTCTTATAATTTGGTATTTACGAACAAATAGAAAAAGACAATTTATATTAAATATTAGGTACTTAGTAAAAAATAGATTACTTGTTACAACAAGGAGTGCTATTGTGGCATTTAGAATTACAAAGTAATCCTGATGACTTGCAAGCGCATTTCTTCGGCAGGCATTTTTTGAGACATTTACATTTTTTGAATCCTTGTCCACCAGTCAACGATAACTTTCAACAACTTCTCGAAGACTCACTTCTTTCTCTTTAACAACTTCTTCTATCTTAACAAAATCTTCAGAGCATGAGGTAAACTGATTCTGTGTGTAAAGCTGCTTTAGCACTCCAATTTTGGTACCTAGTTGGTAAAACTCATTGGACTTACATCTATCACAACTGCAATAATGCTTTTCGGGTCAGTTTTAGCTCTATCAATGTCCTGACATTTATATTCAGTCTTTTATATTTATTTAGACATTTATATTTATTTTCAGTCTTACATTTTGACCAATTTTTATAATTGAATATTTATCAGACGACTTGGCTTTCATTTTTTCAGCTTGGGTTTCCAAATTCAATTTTGCTTTTGTTTTTATTCTCTGGACAGATTTTATCTTCTTCGGTATTGCATCTTCTTCAGATTGAGTTGCATTTTCTTTCTCTGAATCGGTCTCTGAACCGAATCTCTGAATCGTTACATTGGGATCAATGGTTATTTGATTTTCCTTTTCGATTACAATCTTTTTGTTTTCTTGTGTTTTGTTCCTCGCATTTTCACTGTTTATATTTCCTTCTGACTCATTTTCAACAACGTTGTCTTCGTTGTCCTGTTCAATTATATTTTCGTCGTTACTATTTTGTTCCATATTTTCTTGCGAATGCAACAAATTTTCTAAATTATTTTACTAAGTCCTTCCACCGTGTCCAATAGCAAGATGCGTTTCTTCAAAAATGTTGAATAAGTCGTCATAACAAACGTAATTCTTGATTTATCCATTTTCTTCTTTTATCGGCGCAATTAGCTTTTCTTCACAGCCAATAGTCAAAATATCGTAGCGATTTATACGCCTGTAACGCACAGCTTTCTTCTTTTTTACGTTCTTTGCAATTTTTACTTCCTCTAAACACTTGGCGTATTTATCCCTATCGAGATAAAAAATATTGTCCTTCTTGCTTGCCACGATCTTGTCCATTATTTCATAAAATCTTTGTTTAACACACATTTTGATTCATAAATTGCATTTAGACATCGAAAACGCAACGTACGGGTAGCGGGGAGATGCGGACTGCCCACGCGTACGATGCACCGAACACGTTCTGACATGTCTTTATCAACATTTACCTTGCCTTTAAGGTAAATCCTAATATTTAAAAGTTTTAAAAGTTCAAAATAAAAAAAACTGTTCGGACTTTTACCATTGAGAGTTGGTAAATCTTAGGTTTTACCAGAAAATCTTAGAATTTACCACAGTTCGGGCTTTTACAGTAACATATATATATATTGTGCAAGGCCAACAGTTTTTAAGAACTCTATTTAAGTATGTTAATAGATTTTTATCATGATTTCTGAACTGATTTTGAAAATTATTATTATATTTAATAGTATACTTACTTATACTTACTAGTATACTTTCAAGGTGTCCCATTTCTACCAAATATGGATCTCTTCGAGCAAAACACTCATTTATTACTAAGATGACTTATGTATTTGGATCGCAGACGGCTTTTTGCAGTTTCTATGATAAATGATGTTCGTCGACACTTTAAGTTACACTCGTTATATATTTGTTATTTTTTCTTTTACTTATTGATAGTTTTTGTTTTTTACATCCATTAATAAGTTTGAAAAAAAAAACTTAAGAATAGGATTTTAGAATAGGAATTGTGATAGTATTTAAAGTTAGTTATTTAAAGTATTTCTGAAGTAACATAAGGTTGTTAAATAAAAATATATATTACATACAAATATGCACATGACAAATATCATATAAATGACAAATAACATTTAATTTTATGTTTAACAATTCATAGTTTTGTACGTTATTATAGACATTAAAAATATTTAAAAATGTTACTAGGAGATTTTTACCGCCTAGAATTGTCAAATAAAAATATTTCAATAAATAATAAAATAAAATGTTATGCTATTAAAATGTGTGCGCTTTAATAGTTTTGTGCCAGAAATAAACA
>NJDD01006944.1:222628-253377 GCA_002245505.1 Calephelis nemesis
GATAATGTTTGTTAATTATTGGAAAATAACAGTGGTTAACTGGCAGCTGATCTAAAGTATCACGATCTTTTATCTTAGATAGGTTATTAATAACAGTAATCTATAAACACCATAGATGTTGTGGAAGCGTCACTGCCTCGCAGCCAAAATGTTGTGAAATTGTGAAACAATTTTTAATGAAGAGCATTACTTAAGGAAATTAAAAAAGAATGAATACAAATAACCAAGTCAAAGTAACAATATGACGTGAAACCACCCAATGAAAAATCTTAAACTGTATTGACCTACACCGAACTGATATGATGAAAAATATTTTACAATATGTTTTGTATATAAAAAACATATTAAAATGGGTTGCCCAAAAAATCCCGAACCAAATATTTTTAATTATTAGGAAAAAAAATATTGTTTAGTATTCCGATTTTTTGCAAAAAATTTTATTTTTTTGAAAAAAAAACAATATTGTTTAGTATTCCGATTTTTGGAGATATTTATCAACGTGTTTGTTTATTGCATAAATAGTAGTACTATTTAAATTATGCGCTTCGGCTATATTCGTCAAGCTTCGGAAATCCGAATGTATTTTAAAGATATCTATAAAGAGTTTATATTACATAATTAATCATTTCACTTAAATTTAGATTGGGTCAGCTAATTTAAAAATATAAGTATAAAGTGTAAAAATAGTAAAAAGTGTTAAGCCGAAGCGCAAAATTTAAATAGCAGTACTACATGTTGATATATAATAATAACAGGTAACCCAACTTTTGCATAATCTCTGCGTCATATGTTTTTAGTAGAAATATATTTTCATATTATTTTAAAAATGAAACTTATACAAAAAAAATTATTAAAAAAATACTATCCAAGATTTTTAGGCAATGCATTTTCAGTTATTATTAGTTATTAAATATTTTTCATTAAATCTTATTCATCTTATTACGAACTCGGTAAAGGTCAATCTATATTGGGTTTTTAGACAATTCAGTAACTAATTAGCATGTTGTTTTTTAAACATAAATTAAACTCATTTAATACCTAACTTAAACAAGATTCGTAAAAAAAGGTTTAATACTCGTATTAATTGCTTTTCAGTTTTTCTAACAATTCGATTATTTGTGAAAAAGTTTTTTACTAAATTTTAATTTTAACTACCGACGTTAATTGCTAAACAATGGCCTGTTGTTGAATTGAAGTTGTAGTACCGCAACCTTGTTGATTACAGCTTCTTGTACAACTGCGAAACGGTTGGTTAATTATGTGAAACTAGATGTTGCGCTCGGTTACGCTTGCGTATTAGAGGCAGTTCTCCAACAGGAACCCTTTTAGGGACCAGGATAATAAGCTTATGTCACTCACTGGCACTTATCTCCACAGTCAAAATTATATTATAACGTTGCGATGTCCAAATAGGGACAACATAAAATAACTAACATAATTTTGCATTTGCAATAATATTAATGATTTTACTACCAACAAAACTTACGTCTAATGTAGCTAAGAAATATCTTAATCATATAAGCTTTCAAGTAAAAACCGCATTGAAATCGGATCATCCGATGATGATACATACACACACACGCTCACACACACATACCTATCATATTATGGGACTTTAGGTCTCGGGCTAGTCATGAGTGTGCTGTCCTGGTTGTATAGAGCTGCCTGTTCCAAGATATGAGTATGAATATACCTAAATAACTTTTTTATTTTTATACTAACTAAAACACTTTCACTGTCTGTAGTATACAAGTGGACTTGCTAGGACTTGTTTTGGGTACATAAGTTAGTACTAAGAAAAAATATGTATAGTGTTAAATAAAAACATTTTTTAGATAACATTTTTTTTATTTCCAAATTCAAAAATTCTAGAGATGAATTTGAATGAGAAAACTTTGAAGTAGCAAAGTGCACCAGCTACAAAGCATGTTCAGTTTAGCTTCAATAACTATTAACAAGGAATATGTCAGTGATGGCTGATGAAATGAAATGTGGAATCGACCATGCTCCAAAAGGTCCGTTACAATAATTAAGACTACTGGTAGTAGATTGCCGTGCTGCAACTTTTTCGAGTAGGGATCCATTGCCTTAACTATTCCTGCTGCCATATAGACAGTGTCAAGCTTCCGAGTCCGGTGGGTAAGCGCTAGACTTGCAATACGTCAAACTTTTACCACCTCTAAAACGTATTAAAAAGTGTTAACGTTGTAAAGCCCTAAGCCCTACGGGTCAAATATCCCTTGAAAAATTTCACAAATTAAATTTGAATCCAATGTTAGCAAATCAAGCTTGGGATAAGGGAATTACTTAGCAATACGAGTACTAATCTATATATTAATGCGAAATGGCAAAATTTTGGACCCCTTTTTACGAAAATTGCGGTGACGGAGGAGTATGAAATTTGGCACACTTATAGTTAATGTGTAGTAAAAATATTAGCGTAATGCACGCTAATATTTTTAATGATATTGTTTATAAAGTGCATTAATCCAAAAAAAAAAATAAAACATTACACGTACTACCATGCATTTCACATATGAAACCAAATATATTGATGATAACGATAAAAGATCACAGATGGCGCACCATAAAGTTTGGAAAAAAATAGTTGGTCTGGAGAAATAAAGATGGTGTTCTTGTCAACATGATATTAAAATTTATTATGGAATTTCGACCAATAAGCGACAACTAGTAATAATAAATTAATAAAGATAGTACCCACGTGTATTTACAAATCTGACTATAGAAGCCGTTTCCTCGAAATCAACTCTATGCAGTATGCAGTAACTGTATGCAGTTGGTACATTTTGGCATAAATCTGTAACTTATGTATTTAGAATAATTCAGTTTAATAATAATTCACTTTAATGAAAACGATGCCGTACTTTTAGGCTCTACACCATCAAAATTGCAAACACTTGTCTGAGTTATGAAAAACGGTTGTAAAGCAAGAGGCTTACATGAAAATGTGTAGAAAATCAAAGTAAATGCGATTTGAAAGAGACGTTGCCATTACAGATGTAAAATTTTTAGTAGGCGATGAACTGCTGGAGCAAAGTAGTGAAATTATGTATCTTAATAGTGTTGTTAGCAGAGATGGAAGGTATATGGCGGATGAAGCAAGGTTAGATAAAGATGTTTCCAGTAAAAAGTGTGATTAAAGTGCTCATCTAGCTAATTCAAAGCGAAATTTGGAATGAGTACGCTAAAATCACTTTTAACAGTTCTATTGTTTTATTTTCGCAGTGGTGAGATCAGAGAAATCGATATTATGATTGACAGGAAATATTGGTGCAAAAGTGAGAAAGTTTTCTCCGTTAAGTCGGTCATGTCGAAGGGATGGCAAATAAATATTGACAAAACCGTCAGGACGTGAATATGGATGATTTTTTTATGATTTGTTAATTTTTCCTCTGTGCATTCGTATGAACTACGTAAGGTTCGTATTCCATGACCAAGTCGCTAAACTATCATCAGGTCTGGAGGAACCGTGACATTATACATTCGATACTCTCTACCTAACTTGCAAGGGACTCGGCGTGACGACATGTTTATACGTGTGTGTGTTTTAATATTTTTTTTTCAAAAATAGCTAATATTATGCCTATGCTACTGACTAATGACGCATTCTTATGTTTAGCTAACAACATTTTCCTTAAAAGGATTTTGAACTAATTAATATTTTGCGGTTCCATTAGTAATGGCATAGTATCCGCCGTATCACCTTCTCATTTCAGATTTTAGTGCTCATTATTATTGAGGATACTAACGCACTTTTCCTATATTCTACATTATTTATAATAGAATAAGAAGGTGGCCAGGGCACAAAAGACTAGTCTCCTTTACTCTCATAAAATTTTATTTAAAATAGTCCGCAAAAATACTTCATTTGTTGTCACGGTGTGTCATATGAGTCATGTCGTCACCAGCCTTCGCTTGCCATTGCATGCAAAGAAAAACAGTTGAACGCTTTACTTACGTTATATCCATGCATCTTGTATTTAGCGTTGGACAAAATATCATATAGTTTGTATTATTAAATTTTAATTACTTCATAGAATGACAATTGATTCTGAACAGACTTCATAAATTGACTAGTCCTATGCGTCCTTGTCATGTAGTCAACAAGACTTTCATGTAAGGTACTTACCTTATACTATCATTGCGGCAACAGGAAAACCTTCTGACAAATTAATGAAATAATTTCAGCTAGTAAGAAGAATCTGTTGACGTCATGACATAATATGTGGCTATGTGCTATGACGTCACTAAACTGCGCTTGCGAATGTAGTCAGATAGAATTAGTTGAATGCTTTCTTAACATTATATCCATGCACCTTGTTTTTAATGTTGGATAAAAATACAATAACAACAACAAAGCTACAACAATAAGGCAAACAAGCAGACGGATTTACCCCCTAGAAATACCAAAGGTGCTAATGGTGCGTTGCCGACCTTAGGCCGGTATTTTAGGCCTCAAGCAAAAGTAAGTTTACCGGCTACCTTATCCACCGATCCGGAATACGTCAACGGCAAGCACTGACATTGTGGCTGCAGGAATTGGTGGTACCAATCCGGCCGAGTCACTGCAAGACTCTACCACTAAGTCAGATGTCACGTTGTTAGCGACAGTAAGCCTATGCTCGCGTTTTACGAGCTGCCTGGCACAGGAAAGCAGGTGGTCTATTCTGCAAAGGAGCCCAATAAATAAATATTAATAAATAGTTTACGTAAATAATAAGAATTCGCGTCGGTCACATATTCTACACTTCGGGCTTTGGTCAACAAGAAGAAAAATAAGATCTTTAACTATTATCAACATAGTATGATGCATTTAAGCATTAGCGAAAAGAACTTGGAGTTTGTTCCCCGCCATAATTTACATTTAGATACATTTATTAGTTAAGCCCTAAAGATAAACATGTTTATGATTTACAAAATAAACCAACCAATTGATAAACCAAGTTTATTTAAATATATACAACGTAGGTTCTATAATATGACAATACCTATATAATTTATGCACAATGAAACTGCGAAAATCAGAGTTCGATTTAAATAACTAAGTCATCTACACAACGGTTTTACCCGAGTAGTACCCGATTTTCCAAAGATTCCTAAATCAAATTATTATCTGATGACAATGGGTAGCTCTTTCAAATAGATTTTTTTTAATCAGTTTAGAAATAACGGAGAAATTAACACACATAAAACATCGAACATAATATAAATTCCTGCTATTTTTCAGTTAAAGGTAATAAAATCACCACTCCTACCTGTTTAAAATTATAAAAATTGGGTTTTTTCTTTTAAATAAAGTAAATAACTGAAAAATATTGTAATATGTAAGATTAGTACAATGACATACGCAACTAAAGTCACGCTGAATCTTAAATTTGCTGACAAACCTTGTTTTTTTACAACTATAGATACACAGAATTCGTAAATCTGTCGGTGATAGCCTCGCAAATGATCCAACAAGAAAGTGTCTTCATGCTCGTTCTCTTGAAGAGGCAGTGGTACAAACAAGACACCCACTACTAGCAGGAAACACTAAGTCACACAATGCGATAAGTGGCAAGTCTGTCGCTAACCGGTCATATATCCAACTGAAACATTATTTTTTATAAGATAAAAATAAATTAATTAAAACCGACTTAAAAATAAAAAATAATAAAGATTTAATGTAAATTATATACTGCCTCTTACTTATATGAGCTATTTACTAATAGGTTTTAAGTCGGTGCCAAGTCTTAAACTAATAATTATATTATAAATATTAAATTGGATTGGCACCGACTTCAAACCTATTAGTAAAGAGCATATAATTATAAGTAATAGGTAGTACATAATTAATATTAAACCTTTATTATTTTTTATTTTTTTCTTGTTAGTTTTGAAGTCGGTTTTTTATGTTATAGGAAGGCAAAGAAGCAGACGGATTTCCTGATGGTAAGAAATTTTAATTAACATAGTTATTTTTATTTAACATTTTTTTTTTATTTATTGCTGATTAAAATTAATAAAATTAACATCGAGTTTAGTGAAAATAGGTAAAAAATGCTCATAAATAAAAACTAATGGGCCTACCCGAATCATTTTTTTTATGGGAACAGTTCGAAACTATTCCGCACCAAACAAAAAAAGAATTAGGTATATAAAACGTTTAAGAATCCACGGTAAAATCGTTGTACATACATAAAAAATATACCGGCCGAATTGAGAACCTCCTAGTTTTTTTGAACTCTGTTAAAAATTGAAAAAAAAAACAAGTTTTCTTTAATAAAATCCAATATTAGGACCGCTGGACTATAAAGTAATTGATACATCATTTTAAACTTAAACATAAATAGGTTGTATGACTATTGACTATGTTACTGGGCATATTTGTTACAAATTTTATTTTAAGGCTAGTGACGCCACTAATCATACCATTTTTAAATTACTGCCTCTTTATAATCACCACATTGTATATTTTATAATATGGGAAGACAAACAAATAAGTGGATTTCGTAATGGTGGGAAATAAGTGATATTAAAAGGCACATAAGACGTTAACGGCGTGATGTCAGTTGGCTGAGATGTTAGGCTGCTACGTAATCATAATTGCTGCCCTCCAAATTTGTATTACCGCCATCTTACTGCTTCCATAAATTCACCATAGACGTGTTTGAAGATTAATATCCCGACTTCGGCTTGGAAGCACACTATTAACATCTTTGGTCTATATTCGACGTATGATTCTTACCATTGGGCTTAATAGCCTTCCAATCCCATAAAAACTACATTAATAACCGAAGATAAGCAACGACGGAGGACGATTGCGGTTTCGATTTCTGTTTGAGGTAAAAATATATTAAGACTTTGAAAACATAAACTTGAAATTGTCTGAATGCGAAAAGTGCTAGAATTCAAATTTTTTTTTTACCATCTCAAAATTTTAAAGGTTTAGTTTTTGTAATTGGTAAGTGTGTAGATTTAAAAGTATAGACTTGACTAATCTTTACGTATAATTGTTTCTGTTCTCAATTAAAAGGTAGATAATTGATGGGAATTAAAAAAAACGTTTGTATATACAATGGTGCATAATCATCTGCGATCAAACAATAACAACCAGATTAATGGCGACTTTTAAAAAAACAGCTGCAAAATAGAAACTCAAATTTTGTTGGCATTATTTAGATGCTTGATAAGTTTGACAGTTTACAAATGTGAAGGTGTTTTGGTTTTATTTATTTTTTTATTTGTACTAAAATGTATGTGTTTAAACAAAACTACACGCTGACTTAGGAAAAAGTGCAAATGTACATATGTGTATGTGATATTAAACGAATTTTATTAATTACCATAAAATGTCATCAATAATTGTCAAACTAATACAGTAATAAAAAAGAAATAAAACTGTTTCAGTTTGACTTTAATTTCAATTTTAGTTCGTCTAAGTATACTCAATTTTATATAACTATAAAATATATTTATATAAACTTTCCTAATCTTGATGATCTTGATGATGCTGAGATAGTTCTCAGACTGACCAAGTAATAAAAAAATAAAAATTGCTTAATAAATGACGGAAAAATATAGTACATTTAACACATAAAAAATATTGTCGAACATTTCTTTTAAAAACTGGCTTTACACTGATTTAAGTTTAAAATTTTAGATACCCTAACATATCTACTTTTAGGGCAATACTACTTTTGAAGCATACTACCGAAAATTATTCATGTAATATAAATGCGAAGGTAAAAAAGAGAGCTCGTATTGAAGATTAATAAAGTATTTTTAAACAAATTACATAAACTAATAGTAAATCTATCGAAAGTATCTGTATAGGTACCAATCATAAAAAATCTTAAATAGATACCAAAATAAAATTGTTATCATCCACCCCTAAAACATAAAAAAGGATTTACAATGCCACACAAATTATTGCCCCGATGGAAAATCTATCATAATAATATATTCACTTGCACTCACAACCTTGTGGATTGAAGTGGACGTTAGGAAAGGCACTCAAGTATGACCGCGGTTTTAATTACGATTTTGATTGTAGTGCGTAATCTAGTTGTAATAGTCGCTCATAGATGACGTAAAACTCGAGGATGGTCAAAGATCAACAAATCGTACATTGCATTCACTATCATGCTCACACGTTGGAAACAGTTCTTTCAGTTCCACTAACAATACAATACGTATATGTGTTCTTCCACAATACCAAAAATAATGTATTTTCTTTTCTTACCTTTTTATTAAAAGTTTTTTTACATGTATCTAAAGGCTTTGACTGATCGTGATTAAATAAAAAATATTTTTGTGATATTTTGTGTAGTGTTTTTTTTTGCTTTGTTTGCGGTAAGTGTTTTTTTTTGTTTATTTAATTTTAAACCTTTATTTCTGTCTGATACGTTATTCCTGGTGTTGTTTTTTATTATAAAATAATTACTCTGCTATTTCTGTTTGAGAAAAAAATGAATAAAACAAGATCAAGAAAACTCGTAACTTTTATACTTAGTTTCAAAACTCCCGCCAAACTTCAACTACTACAAGGTCATGTCACGTTCCTTTTCGGTGTTAGATTTTAAAATTTGGTTATTTTACACTTGTCTCAAGTATTGCTTGAATGTTAATGCGTATGGTTAATGTGAAGGAAATATTTTCCATTACTTAATTATATTGAAAACTGAATATCTTCACGCCCCTATCCCAAAAAGGTAGGTAGATCCTCAACCAGAACACTCACAATAAGCCGAAGGTACAACTTAGTCAACAATTTTGTAGGTGGCAAACTTGTCGATAATCGGGCATCTATGTGATCCTCGCCCATGTCATTTTTATTTAAAACTTACTCAACTCAAACAGACTTACTCAATCTACTCACAAAATTGCATGAGAAACAGTCAAGCCGTTTCGGAGGAGTGCGGTAACTAATATCATGACTAAAGAATTTTATACATATATAAGATTAAAAAATACGCCTTAAGTCAGTTGCCGGATCCATAGAGCACAGAATTTATACTTCTATAGGTACTAATATTATAAAGAGAAAAGATTTGATTTTTTGTTTGTTTGTTTGAAATGAATTAGCTTCGAAACTACTGGACCAATTTCAAAAAATTTTTCACCTTTAGAATGCTACATTATCCCTTAGTGACATAGGCTTTGTTTCATCAAAATCGGTGTAGTAGAAGCCAAGTTACGCAGGCAAAGCTGCATGCAACTGCTAGTAGATAATATTTATAATATATTTGTAATATTCTAAAGAGGTTCTTTTAACTTTAAATTTAAGTTATGACTTCGAATTAAAAATTAGTTTTAATTCTGTTTTAATTATGCATATTGTATGATATAACTTGTTACAATCTGTAATTCCACATGTGCAAAACATTATTAACGCAACTTATTATTAAAATGATGAAATAATACCTACCTATTATTAAAATACTAATTTTAATTTACATTAAAATACAAACATTGACACTGTAATGGATTTGTGACCGACTTTAAAACGGAGTTCTCAATTTGTCCGTACTTTTTGTGTTTGTTAGAAGTTTGCTTCGTTTATAAAAAATAAGTTTTGTTGAATTGACCGCCTCTTTCGTCGAGTAGCTAGCGTAAACGCCTAACTACATCGACCAACCGCGAGACTCGGGTTCGATTCCCGACAGGGGCAGGCATTTGTGTGATAAACATTTAGATGCCTGCATTTCCAGGTTTGGGTGTTATTAAATATATACTGGTATCTGTTTAAGTATTTCTATGTATTGGAATCGTTGACTAACACCCATAACACAAGCATATAATTTGCTTACTTTGAGGTTATATTCAATTCGTGTAACATGTCCAGGGATATTTATTTGTATATTCTTTTAGATAGATCACGTTCTTAAAGTAGTTTCATATTAATTTGATGTGTCTGCTACCTGGACTATGGACCGCTAAAAGCTGTAGCACAGTCTCTATACCGTAGGCAGTTCCCCACTTAATCATTCCTACGTATTTCCACATTCAACTGTCTCACCTTATAAAGGTTTCCATTCATGTACAAGATATAAATGCATTCAAATTGTTGTATCTTGTGTTTTAATAATATCCTGTTCTTCTTTTGGCTTTTATTTAAAATTATAATAAACAGAGTAAAAGTATCTTCACGCCCATATCCCCGAAGAGGTTGGCAGAGGGTACAACCAGGCCACGCACGATTAGCCGAAGACACTAAGTCCCATAATATGATAGATGGAAAGCCTATCGCCAACCGGGCACATTTCCGATCCCGACCAACATATTTTTTTATTAGAAAATTGAAAAAAATCCAATTTTCTTTTTGTTGGCCGACCCGGGGTTCGAACCCGAGACCTCATGCAGTCAAGTCCAACACCCAGACCGCTAGACCACAGAGGCGACATACATATATAAACAGAGTACATAGATTTTCTCCGTTCTCTTCGAGGTGATCTGTGTAGAATAGACTGTCTGACAGCTAGTAAAAGGCGAGCATAGGTAACATTGGTTATTACCTACAAGATTACTAATGTAGAGTGCTGTATAGTAACTTGCTCAAGCAGTATAATTTACCGGCTTATATTCCTGCTGTCATAATGACTCCTTCGGGCTCTAGTCCAGAGGGTAGCAGACAGATTTGACCAATAGATCTATATATATATAATAGATCATCCCGGCCTCAGGACAGTAACTTACCTACAACATCTATGGTGTCTAAATACCATGATTATCTCTTAACATCAGAAGAACCTTGTGTTTATTATCTTATAGCTGTTGCCCGCGGTGGTGCCCGCGTTGGTGCCCGCGTGGATGATGATTCGACAGTAACATTTTTTCGGGATAAAAACTACCCTATTTGTAAATATAAGTTACCAATGTATGTGTCAAATTTCATTACAATCGGCCCAGCAGTTCTTCGTAAAGGAGTGACAAATAAACAAACATACAAACTTTCGCATTTATAATATTAATAGAATTATGCTTATTAGCTATTACAGCACATAAAAAAGTCATATTTTAGATGAAGAAATACTTGTACTGTTTTTTCGTATAACTTGTAATTTATTGTGAAACAGCCTACCGGTTAACTTTACGATAGCGCACATTCGAACGGTACGCATTGCAACGCTATAGTGCCCCTACGTCGCTTTCATACATTTTGCATGGAACACTTGTAAAATTTATAGTGTGTAGGCGTATAGGCTACAGTATTTTACAATCAAGAGAACCATGTGCTTTTTCACTGATGTCTCAGATAAAAAAAACGGGTTGCACTCCGGGAGTGCCGGCAGAAGTATTCATTTATTGCGCTATCGTACACAAACATGACAACACGAACATTCGCGCAAGCGCCCTGCGCTGTCTTACGAATTTTTGCTTTCGAATCAGGTCACGTGTTCTGACGCGAGTTTAGAAGTTTTTGCCCATTCCAATAGAAGTGCGCAACGCCGCTAAAACTAGATTATACTATAACATATAACTAGGTGGTATTATAAATTAGATTTGAGCCAGTTTTACACCAAAAGATTCAAAATATTGTTGATTGAGAAACTTTGTATGTTTAATTAAACACGTGCAAAATTTCAATCAATCGTTACTTACTAGCCCAAGAACAGGGCTTAAAATATCGGTATTTCAGATAACTGGTAGTAATAGCCTTTTTAAAAATAGCGATACTAAATGTGTTTCTACTAAACGTACTATCTATTGATCTAAGAGTTTTATACCGGTACTAGTTTAATATTATCGATACCTAAAATTGCAAATTGGCAACTCCTTTCCTGTATTTAACGGGAACTTTTATTAGGTACAAGTTCTTTATCGGTATTGGGACTATATACGGTAATATTAAATAATTCAAAGTCGGTACTAATTATAGGTATGTACGTAATCATACTGACTTTGAAATCTGTATCCAGGTATTTAAAGGTTAAAGTGTACAATTGGAATATTCATAAACTAATTATCGCTTTAATTATAACTAAAAACGGAAGCGCTTCCTCGTTACCGACAAATTTGACTAAATAGGCCTTCGCTTTACCAAAAACCCTGACATGTTCTTCTATGACGCCTTATGACTAATTTCAAACAAATAACATGAAATGATCAACAAGGAAAACCCTCCTTTGTTTTCGAATAATAATCAAAAACAAAAAATAAAGTAGCGAAAAAAGAGGCAACTATGTCCTTTGGCCTCAGTTGCCTCAGCTATAAAAAAAATCGGAGATTCCACCAGTTTATGAGTAAAACAATATGCTAATATCTTTTTTTTTACACAAACATGACCTCAGTGAGGTAAGATTGACGTTCAGAACATCGTAGTGGATTGTCGTATTTTGTAGTATTAAATTATAAAAATACTAGCTGTTACACGTGGCTTAGCTCGCGTGGCAGTTAATATATTTACAAATTGCAGCCCATTAGTATGAACTTTTAAACAATCTTTCAACCCCTATTTTACACCCTTAGGGGTAAAGGGTGGTTACACTATATCTATTTCCATCAATATTACGTCAATGCCCACTATTATCTTGTTCCACACTAAAGAAAAAGTATTTAAAATTGTCAGATTATTTATTATCATTGCTATCACTTATTGGGATTGGATATGTGCCCGGTTGGCGATAGGCTAACCATCTTTCACATTGTGGGATTCGGTGTCTTCGGCTAGTCGTGGGTGACTTGGTTGTACCTCTGCCTACCTATTCGGGGATGTGGGCGTGATGATACTTTTTTTAAATTATCAGACATTTTTCATTTTCCGCAGTCGAACAAAATGAAAACAATCAATTAAAAATTAATGACGAAATTGCAAAATGTAATAATCCACATATTATATATTTTATCACACAATATAATTATTTCAAGCGTTCACCGAGTTGTTGAAATTTCACGGAAAATGATTATTAAATCACCGTTTTAATTAAATTAATTTTAATCATGTTTCACTGGTGGTAGAATAATGCGCAGAATCTTGCTCTGATAGCCACTCTCCTACTTATTCCTGCCACCACGACGATACTGTCATATTTCGGCCTGGAGGTTAGAGGGTAGCACAGAACAATATTACTCATAGAGTAGTACTACCCTCCTCTATGAGTAATATTGTTGAGTGCTACCTTTGTATATTATACCCAATACCTGTACCTCAGAATAGCAAAGCACTTATGACATCGAAAGTGTCTATAGGCCACGGTTGTCTCTTACCATTTTTATACGTTGGTTGCTATATTATTACATAAAAAGGCAATTATCAGTGTTAAAAAAAATAGGAAGGTGAAATATCACCAGCCAGGCAAGGTAGCGTGTATGGGGGACTGAGGTTCAAGGAATATGAATACTCTTTGCTGAGTTCTAGCTGAGAAACATTACAAATTGTATACTACAGAGCTGAAAGACTGTAATAACGCGATGTAGGAATTTGAGGAGGATAAATGAAATGAAATGAATCCAATGTAAGCGAAATTTTGTTTAATTAGGGAAAATATGTTTCCGTTGAATCCGTAGATTTAAATACGCAATAATATAATGAATATTCAAAAGGAAAAAAACGACTGACTGACTCATTTAAACCTCAAATCCAAAATAGCACCAAATTTGGTATGAATATAGTTGAAATTACGTAATTATATATACGTATTGACGTAATGAAACACCAACAAAAATATTTTTGTAAATTCACATTTAACAGATATCCACAAAGATACAGGCGAAAAAATAACTCTGATTACCATTGTATACTTATTATTGTATATTGTATATATTATTGTATGTTGTATACTTTTCGTTACGAGTCTTCTACAAAATATACTGCATGATTTTAAATTAAACAATTTCATGTGTTTAATATATTGTGATTCTATGATTTTTTATGTAAGGCGGTGGTACTAATTCGCGCGAGTCGCTGCGAAACTCTACCACCTAATCAAATGTCTCAGTGTTAGTGATGATAAGCCCATGCTCGCCTTTTACGAGCTGCTTGGCACAAGAAGGCAGATGATCTATTCTGCAAAGGAGCCCGGACCAACACGGGGTAAACATACATATATTTACGCCAACTCCCTTGTAGGATAGGCAGAGAGTATCGAGTACCAAACCTCACTATCCTGGTAGATCTTCTTGACTTCCTTTTCAATAATTACCCTTTTCATACAAACACACTAGTTTCAGACACTTGACACCACCTTCGAATAACACCTGAGCGATATAATACTAGAAATGCGAAATACTGTCTGTTATGTGTGTCAGTCATACTTTCAAGCTCAAACAGTTGGACTAGTTTTGATAAAATTTAATATGCATCTGTTTTCAGCTGAACTCAAACAGTTGAAATAGTTTTGATGAAGTTTAATATGCATTTGTTTATCGCTACAATTTTCTTGTTAAGCAAAAATCTATCGACATGTAACTTTTCATGATACTAATTATTTTATCCTACTATAATTTTATAAATACGAAAGTTTGTATGTTTATTTGTCACTGCTTCACGACATAATTGTTGAGCTAATTTTCGTAAAAAAAATTCATATAAATATAGGGCAACATACAAATCATTCACAAAAAGGATGGTTTTTATCCAAAAAATGTTCCTGTGGGATCATTAACTAAGCAGGCAACGCCGCGAGCAACAGCTAGGAGATATAAAAATAAATCCCTATTTCGCCTGGTCATCTCATCACGCTTGAATGGATGGACAGACTTTACTATTTTTTTGTTGTATTGATTATTATTAGAAATAGGATAGGAAAAATCGGAATTCGACTTATTGAGACTTGAGCTATTTGCAAAGCAAAGTTTTAAAATCCATAGATACAAAGAAACTAATACATTAAAAAATACACGATTTAAAATAATGTTTGTAGGTAATAAAGATAAAACAAATATTCAAACAAAAACAAAAATTGTATCATTTAAAAAGTAAAAATATTGGCATTGTCAGTATTACGCGATTATTTCTGATCTAATCTTGTATGTTGAATGAAATATCAAAATACTGTAAAAAGCTAGAAGCCTTTCCAATTTGCTTAGATACAAGAAATTTTTATAACATTAGATAAGATTACAAGGAGTTTAGAGATTTAACTAAAGAGGAATTAAAATATAAAATAGTTTCTCAGCTAAGGGAGGTGTTGCTAGATAAGTCAAACTCTGAGAACAGAAGTGAGTAAATCAGATTAGAGAAATTATTCAGAGAAAATGATATTTGAGATAGAACTGCAGCTCAAGTGAAAAATTCACAGCTTACGGTTTAACTGAAATGTTTCGAGCTTATGAATATTATCTACGGCCAATGACTAAAGAAGCTGTCATAGAGTCGGAGGAATCGGCGCATGAGTACCGGAAACTATTCGACCTCAATTTTTTTATGCGATCCTCTTCAAATTGCCCTACTAATGATATAAATGCATGATGCCATGGCGCAACCCGGTGCCATATTGTTTAAACCGAAATTGTTTAAACAATTGCAAGGAATTGTTATTTTTCAACCGGACAATTTTTTTATATTTTTCATTGAAATACCAATAAAAAAAACCTATGACTTTTAACGATAAAGTTTATATTTTTAAAGATATGAATTTTTAAAAGTTCGAAAAATCTCAAATTTGGGTACCTACTTTCGACCCATGAAAAATATATTTAAAAAAAACATAATGTCTAAGTATTTTTTTTAATTCTCTATACAATCGTTAATAATAAAGTTAAAAGAGATTTAAAAAAAACATTGTTTATATCTTTTTTTTAATTGTTAATTCCGCGCGATCACAAGTAGGTATGCGTCGCTTACCTTTAAGTATCGCTGTCTCTCTGACTCATTCGTTGGGTATCATTTATCTGAAAACTATCAACTTTATCAAGATTGTTAATAATAATAATAACAAAAAAGTAATATTAACTGATAAAAAAGTAATTTTAACTACATGTTTCGATTTATGCTTGAATAAAAAAAACTATAAATTAACAATCTTGATAAAGTTGATAGTTTTAAGATAAATGATACGCAACGCGTGAGTCAGAAAGACAAGGATACTTAAAGGTAAGCGACGCATACTTGTTGTGATCGCGCGGAATTAACAATTAAAAAAAAGATAAAAACAATGAATTTTTTTAAAATCTCTTTTAACAATATTATTAACAATTGTATAGAGAATTAAAAAAATATTACTTATACTTTATGGTTTTTTTTAATATATTTTTCGTAAGTCGAAAGTACCCCAATTTGAGATTTTTCGAACCTTCAAAAATATTGACTTTATCGTTAAAAGTCATAGGACCTTTTTTATTGGTATTTCAATGAAGAATATAAAAAAAAATGTCCGGTTGAAAAATAACAATTCCTTGCAATTGTTTAAACAATTTCGGTTTAAACAATATGGCACCGGGTTGCGCCCTGGCAACATGCATTTATATCATGAGGGGGGCAATTTGAAGAGGATCGCATAAAAAAATTGAGGTCGAATAGTTTTCGGTACTCATGCGCCGATTCCTCCTACTCTATAAATAATCTGTAATAATTACTTGACACTTGACATACAGTTTGGTGCGAGCGACAGTTCAAACATGGTTTCTATATTATGTTGAGCTGTATCGTTACTCTTATGGCTCGATTCATACAACATTGGAAACTGGAATCGAGTATGTTATTTTACGTAACATAAACGAATCCAATTTCCAATCCGCACATTTAATGTAAGTCTAACGGAGAACAGGGGGCCAACGGCAAAATTATTTAACTTTAAATTAAATTATTAACATTTAATTTAATAAGGCTAAGAATCTTAATATCACGATGTAGGATTTGCTCAAAATTGTATGCCTTTGATATTTGTAGTCACACACTGCTTGACCTCCACTTTGTAACTCGCTAGTATAAGTAACGAGATTGCTGGGTAAGTTATTGGTGTAGTTACTTAGTGTAGGTCAGAGTCGAGTGGTGCAACGATTCGCACGGTTTGCCATCATTGCTTTGTACATGTAACCATAACAACGTTGTTTTTTATTATTGTGTGCTAGTTTTAGAAAAAGAAGAGGTCTTTCTGGAAGAAAGAATCAATAAAAAATGAAATTTCTCTTTTTATTACCAGCTTCTTTATATAACAGCGTAAAAATTATAGTTATTGCTAGAATATAACATTGGAAGGCAAACAAGCAGATGGATTTCCTGATTGTAAGAAATTCCCGCCGCCTAGAGACACTAAAGGTGGTAATGGTGCATTGCCAACCAGAGGCCGGGATGTTAGGCCTCGAGCAAAAGTAAGTTTACCGGCTAACATATACTCCGAACCAGAACACGTCATGACGTAATGGTGGCAGGAATAGGTAAGGCGGTAGTACCAATCCGGGTGAGTCGCTGCGAAACTCTACCACCTAGTCAGATGTCACTGTGTTAGTGACAGCAAGCTTATGCTGGCTTTTTACGAGCTGCCTGGCACAGGAAGGCAGATGGTCTATTCTACAAAGGAGCCCGGACCAACAGGGGGAAATACTAAACTTGCATCATAGGAAAACTTTGTTTTGTGAGATGTACATTAAGCAATCAGTGATTGAATGCAGTGCAACGGATCATTCTAATAGGCTACTGGCCTCGACCACTATTACATCATAAGTAAAGATTCATTATCGTGTACCAGTTCAATCCATCAATGAGGCCATTCAACCAATGATGCAAATCTTTTAATTTGCTAACACGTGAATCTTCTTAAGCTTATTACTAAAGAGTATTTATATTCCTTGTTCTCAAGTCTCTTACAAATGTTTTTTTTTTTTTACAAAAATATGTATGTTAATTTCGTTATCTGACATATCACATGCATATTATGTAGTCCATTCAAAAATACGAGAACCTTTCTTCCCCAGCGGTTGCCGGTCTTGCTAGTAATGTGGTTTGTCCATTGCCACTTGAGCTTGCTGGCTCTTTGAACTATGTCGGTTACTCTCGTCATTACGGATCATATCTTTCAGAGAAACAACGAGAATAGCTCTCTCCATAGCACGCTGAGCGACTCTGGGCTTATTTTTTTTATGACATTGGAAGGCAAACAAGCAGACGGATTTCCTGATGGTAAAAAATTCCCGCCGCCTAGAGACACCAAAGGTGGTATTGGTGCGTTGCCAACCAGAGGCCGGGATGTTAGGCCCCGAGCAAAAGTAAGTTTACAGGCTACCTTACCCTCCGAACCGGAACAGGTCATGACGTTATGGCGGCAGGAATAGGTAAGGCGGTGGTACCAATCCGGGTAAGTCGCTGCAAAACTCTATCACCTAGTCAGATATCGCGGTGTTAGTGACGGCAAGCCTATGCTCGCCTTTTACGAGCTGCCTGGCACAGAAAGGCAGATGGTCTATTCTACAAAGGAGCCCGGACCAACACGGGGGAAAATTTAAGAGGCTTACATTTAACGGCCAAGTCTTAGTTCCATATGTCATCACCAGTAACACACACTGGTCGAAGACTTTCGACTTTAGGCTCTGTGGTAATTTGAACAAGAAGATACCCTTTAGTTTCCCGAACGCTGCCCATCCGAGTTGGATTCGGCGGTTTATTTATTTATTTGTCGAAAAATTATATACAATTTAAGAAATGACATACAATTGTATTGAGAAACAAAAACGTAAGAATAGGAACAAGTTCAAAACTATGAATATGCCTCTTTGTCGACTTTACCAGAACAAAAGAAGTTTTTACAGAATAAATATCTTCACAACCGCCTACTTGAAAAGACAGGCAAAGGTACATCCAGAGGAAGTAATAATCGTACTATTTATCTCTAAGTATTTAAATTGATTGTGTTTTTAAAATTGCATTATCAATTCCATATTTCTTGTTTATTTATTTGTATAAAAATGATAAAAGTTGAAAATCAAAAATGTGAAATCATTGCCAAGTTCAACAATATTTTTATTATTATTCAACGTGCCTTTTTGTTGACTTTACCAAAAAAAAAAGATTGAGACATATTTAGGGTGACAAACTTTTTACAGAAAAGTGAAAAAGTGGAAAAGATACTTCCGGAGAAAATAATAATCGTGTTTATCTCTAAGTATTTAAATTGATTGTAAGTGTTTATAAAATGTAATTATCAATTAAAGATTTATTTTTCGAAACAGTTTAAAAGATAACGGTATTTTATCGATATGATAATTTCCTAATAGTTCTTATTAAAACTTCGTAATTTGTTGTCAGGTGGTTTTAAGGTGGCATGTAATAGTTACATTATGTATGTCTTCCCCGTGTTGGTCCGGGATCCTTTGTAGAATAGACCATCAGCTATTCTTGAAAGGCAGCTCGTTAAAGGCGAACATAGGCTCACCGTCACTAACACCGTGACATCTGACCAGGTGATAGAGTTTAGTAGCGACTCGCCTGGATTGGTACCTATTTCTGCCGTCATAACATCATGACGTGTTCCGGTTTGGAAGGTAAGGCAGCCGATAAACTTACTTTTGCTCTAGGCCTAACATCCCGGCCTCAATTTGGAAACGCACTATTACCACCTTTTGTGTCTCTAGGCGGCGTAAATTTCTTAACATCAGGAAATCTGACTGCTTGTTTGCTTTCCAATATCATAAAAAAAAGACTAACTATGTAGAATGTTGTCCTTGGAGCAAGGTAAATAAGGTATAAGCCAGTGAACAGACCAATGGCTATCCTGAGTTTTCTGGGGTTATGATTTTTCTTGGGATTTTATTTATTTTTTAAGATGTAGAATGCTTTGTCAAGTAGGTAGATTTTTTTTTAAATTTTAGTTAATCGTAAAAGACGAGACTAATAGGCTTATCGTCACTAGCACCTTGACATTTGGCTAGGTGCTAGACTTTCACAGCGACTTGCCTAATTGGTACCACCGCCTTACCTATTCCTACCACCATAAACTCAGTGCTTTCCGTCGACGTGTAACCTACCTCCCTTATCCTTCTTACTTAAACCGGTAAAGTTACGATTGGTCGAAGCTTAACATCACGGCCTTAGGTCAGCAACGCATAATTTCCAGCTTTTATGTTAAAAGTGTGCTATGAATTACTTGTCATCGGAAGTCTCTACTTGTTTGCCTTTCAATATCATAAAAAAACGACAAGTTGTATTCCAGGAGTGCCGGCAGAAGTGAAAACTTTAATATCGCCCTTCGCCGTCTAAACGAAACAGCGCACCATTTTCGCCGAACCGTAGAAAGAGAGGGGGATACTTCCTCTCCTACGCTGCGCCGGCTGTTTACCCTCCATCTTACGAATTTTTGATAAGGTCACGTGTCCTGACGCGAGTTTAGAAGTTTTTACCCCTTTCAAAAAAAGAGCGCAACGCCGCTAAAGAATTTTTTAATTCAAAAAAATAAACACCCTGCTTCTCGATGCTTAATTTGCTTTATTTATAGTTAAACTAACACGACTTTCTTTTATATTAAAATTCGAAATTTAATTTAAAATTCATGCACATGCATGACTTAATGCTACATTATTATGTTTAAATTTAAGAAAATATTTTTAAATAATTTTCTTTAGTAGACATCGTAAATTTTCAAAGTTGCAAAAACGGCCAGATGTTAAAACAACAAAGTAGCAGAATGACAAAATTCAACGACATGGTCTCTTCCGAGACATAATCGAGTTCTCGGTAATGAAACCTCTGATATTCTTGCTAAATTAGGAAACTTATAAGGAATATATTTTAACTAGATACAAGAATCGCCTTTGTGGTCTAGTAGACTAGCGGTCCGCCATCGGATTTGACTTTTTGAAGTCCCGGGCAACAACATAACTAGAAAATGTATATTTTCAATTTTCTAAATTTTCTAATAAAAATTATGTTACCGTGGATTGGATATGTGCCCCATAGGCGTTAGGTTGGCCACCTATCACATTGTGGGACTTAAGGTCTTCGGCTAATCGTGGGGTGCCCTGGTTTTGCCTCTGCCTATCTCTTTGGGGATATGGGCGTGAAGTTACTTTTAGTTTTTTTTGTCTTTATTTAAGGATCTTAATATTTATTAAAATTGTTCTATATTTGTTCAAGTATTTTTATGTATATGTGGTAGTTGTTTAATACCCATAATACATGCATAATATTTGCTTACTATAGATCAATTTGAGTGGTTTCTGAAGGAATATTTTATTATTTTACTTATTTAATATATGTATACGGTTTCCTGATATACACACGTATACACAAACGTCCGTTTAGTTATTAGATTCGTCTAGACATACAGAAATACGCTCAACCAGACCCTGACTCAGAAACAAACTTTTTGTTCAATACATAAACGTCTGTTCTTATCGAGAATCGAACCTTGTATATAATCAGCACGGAATACCATTTCAATCGACCAACGAAGCGTTTAACTTGTGATTTCATTCAGTTCATTAAATAATTGTGCTAAGAGCTACCGACGTAGTTATATTAATACTAGGTCAATGTAGTTCTATTACTATTTGCGTAGGTCTTAAATGAATCTGAGCAGCCCGAAGACATTTATACTTTGGTACTATTTATAACCAACTTTGAAAAGAATACGGCTTGAGACAAAATGTTACAGTCAAGGCTTGGAACCGGTACGAAAAGTACAGGTTCTGTACCGGTATTTAGCGGTTCTTGCCATTTTGATACCAGAATATCGGTTCCAAAGTGGCTACTGGTAATTCCGGTAACCCGATACCGGTACCTAACAAGCACCAGTACGAATACTGATATAAAATCGGTATCCAAGTAAGGTAACCGTTAACTTAACGGTTTTAACCCGTTTTAGGTTTAGGTTTTTTTTTCTTTTTAGGTGTCGGTATTATTTTGATCTCTCATGAAGGTACAGAGATATCTTCGATTGTAGAAAAAGTTATTCGTCATATATTTTTGTACCGGTTACTGAACCAGAACCGGTATAAAAACACTTAAACCAATAGTACCGGTACCAGACTTGGACTTGGTACCACTACAGGTAATGCCTTGGTATCGGCATTGCTTCAAGGAACTACCGGTTCCTAAAACAACCGGTATTTCTAGCCCTGGTTATAGGTTCAAATCCTGTCTGGGGCGAAATTTTTTTTTATTTAAAATTTAAAAAGAATAGATTAATACGATTAGTACTCTTTATTGTCGGCACTCGGTGGTATTTTATACTATATGTATGTATAAAGCTAGCTGTCCCGGTGAACTTCGTTCCACCTGTTCCGTTTGTATGGAAAAATAAATTACAGATTTTTCCACTTTCCTTGCAATTTTCAATAGATAAGGCGTTGGTACCAATCCGTGCGAGTCGTGCGAAACTCTATCATCTATATAAAATGTTGTATTCTGTATTATTTGTATTTTGTAAAATTTTGTAATTTTGAGTTTGGGGAATTTGGAGGATTTGAGAAATACATAACTTCCTCTTTTGTCTAAGTTGGTTCTTAAGGTTTGGATGGGTTAATAGATTTGACCGACTCATTGGTCGAAGGGTTACCGTACACGCCTAACCAGACATCGACCAACCACGAGGCCCGGGTTCGATTACCGGAGTTTTATTATTTTTTTATATTTGAGTACATAATATTCAAGTATTTCTACATTATATAAGAATCGTTGACTAACACCCACTACATATTTTAGTGGTTTTTATTTATTTTCGTGTTTAAAAAAATTATGTTTTTTTTTCAGTTTATATAGTTCAAAACCAAGATGGTCGAAATCAGTAAGCACTTATTTGAAAGTACATGTAGAGACGTCCATTGTAGTACAATTCTTCATCCTTGGAACCGCAGTTGCTGGACTTCATCTCTTACCACATACTACGATTCTTTACTGGGCAGTGCTAAATTTTATCTGCTTATACATTTAGTAAGTAATTATATACATTTTTATTTTTACTAGCTACAGTTTTAGTAAGTAGTAGTCTACATTTTTAGTTAGTTACTATCTACATTTTTTAGTAAGCGTTCTATTTTTTTTTGTTTTAAGCATATTCATGACTTTTTTTGATATTGGAACGCAAACAAGCAGGCAGATTTTCTGATGGTAAGAAATTCACTGAACCTAGATACAAAAAAGATGGTAATGGTGCCAACATGACACGAGAATATTAGGCCGAGCAAATGGAAGTTTACCGACTACCTTATCCTCCGAACTGGAACATGTCAACGGCAAGTGCTGACGTTATAGCGGCAACAATAGTTAAGATGGTGGTACCAATCCAGTCGAGCTGCTGTAAAATCTACTATGTAGACACGGTGTTAGTGACGGTAAGTCTGTGCTCGCCTTTTATAAGCTTCCTTGCAAGAAGGCAGTCAGGCTTCTAATTGTGTTAGAAACTTAGCCCGTTCACTAATTTTAATTCTCATTTGTAACCAATATTCAAAATAAATAAACATTATCTAATATCACGTCTGTTGAAATGTTAGTTACATAAGCACATTGTTCTTGTAATTAGATGGTAAATCATATCATACATAATATCGGATGTATGATAACGATATCATTAATTACAGCATAATCAGATATCACATGATAATTGCAACGGTATAAACAAATTACATGGACTATTATTGTGGAGAATGAATGAACTTTATACCCGAAATATTAAAACGAGAATTAAACTTATTAGTAGAAAAGCTAAATACCTTCCCTTTCCAATTATTTATCACAGTAGTGTTGTCAGATAAATTAATTGCTTAATTTTTGTATGTATTTATGTAGATGTATATTTGTGTAGTATGTAAGTGTACATAACATATATGTACACATAAGTACATATGTATATAATATATGTATGTGTGGTCATATGTATATTTATATGAAAACTGTAGTATTTATATTTATATAAGTAGAATGACTATGTTTGTAAAATACGTATTTTTCGTGTAACATTATAATATGTAATGCTAAGTATTTTTCTTGTTATATATGTGTTGTTATGTATTTATTATGCAGTACCTAAAATAAGGTTTAAATATGTTTGCAAATGTTTAGTTAATGTTTTTTTATTCTTTGTACACTATTAAATTATTCTTTTTAATAAATTTAGGTTGACTGGTAGAAAATGCCACGTAGCACCTTGCATGAATTTTAAATAAATAAATAATAAACTTATACTTAATCAACTAACTTCAACGTTTTACTGTTTCGGCAGAAAATTATGAATGGCAAAAAAAACTGGCAGCTTAAATTTACTTTTCAAGACATTTAAAGAACCCTTAAAATATTTTGACTTGTGGAACCGGGGCTTGAAAAACATTTTCTGATAAGTTCTGGCAGACTTTGACTGCTTTGTTGGTCGAGTAGCTAACATACACGCCTAACAACACCGACCAACCACGAGGCTTGCATTCGATTCCTGACGGAGGCAGGCACTTGTGTGATGAAAATTTAAATTTCTGCATTTCCGGCTCCGGGTGTGTGTTTTTATTCTGCTATCTATTTATGTATTTCCATGTATTAGTATCGTTGACCTACACCCGTAACACAAGCATTTAATTTGCTTACTTTGGGGTTAGATTAAATTTGTGTAATTTGTCCTGTAACATTTATTTATTTATAGTTGTAATCACTGGAAGATGGTATAATTTTTTATCATATAAATATGGAACTTACCTAGTTTTAGTCCGGATCCGCTGACTAGAATCTCTACCAGACAGCTTGTAAGAGACGAGCAGAGGTTAAACTATCGGTTATAATTAACCAGACCACTGGCAGAAGAGAGCTGTGCAACTTGCCCCAGGTAGGGATCCACCACCTATTCCTGCTGACTGATTCTGTCAATTTGCGATTTTGAGGGTATCCGGTGGACTTACGCAATAGGTCTGATATTATGGCCAGAGGATTGTGACTCAACTTTACCATTTATAGCGTATATAGGCCACGGTAACCTCTTATCATCAGCTGACCTATCTCATGAAGAATCTTTTTTGCTAAGTGCAGGCATATAATTGTTAACATTAAAATAATACTGTTCTATTGGTTAACTAGCTGTTCCCGCGAACTTCGTTCCGCCCGTTCAGTTTGTATGGGAAAAATTAAAATGATGTTTTTCCCAGTTTCCTCACAATTGAATAGGATAAAAAGTATTCTATGTCCTTCTCCCGGTTTTAAGTTACCTCCCTACCAATTTTCAGCCCAATCGGTGTAGCCGTTATTGAGTTATAAATTGTGTAACTAACACCACTTTCTTTTATATATTATATAGATAATGATTCGTACGTTACTCATAGAACTTACTTATATTTTCGCACTACTTACGCGAATGAAAATTAAAACTTATTACAATTGTAGCCTTTGGGGAGATAGACATTTTACATTTTGAAAATTTTTAATAATGTAATTAAAAGGTTGATACTTAGATGACACTTTCATGGTTAACCGATCAGAAGCTAGTATTTAAAAAAATCTTGAATTTGTCAGTACTCTAAAAACTATATTTTATACTATGTAGTGAAGACAAAGAAACATCTAACTCAGTTCCTACAAATTCAAGATTTTTTTTAAATACTAGTTTCTGATCGGTTAACCATGAAAGTGCCATCTATAAAAACTCTGTCCCTATGTCCTTTTGTATGCTTAAATATTTAAAACTATGGAACGGATTTTGATGCGGTTTTTTTTAATAGATAAAATAGTTGAAGAGGAAGGTTAAATGTGTATATTTCAAAACTGTGCGAAGCCGGGCGGGACGCTAGTTGTCTATATAAAAAATATAACAAGTTTAGGTACCTCTCCTAAAAGTATTTGTAATCTTTCATTATTTTCTTAATATGTATGTTATTTCTTATATGATATTTTTAACTTTTTTTGCATTTGTTATAATTTTCAAATTCTTATTCTATATAATGTGTGGTAAGTATTTAAATAAGTTCAGCTATTTTGACAAAAATAATAAAAACAATTCATAATTATATTTATCTCCTGAAGTCTCGCAGTCTGACGTCGGACTTGACTTCTTGATGTCCCGGGTTCGAGGCAGTAATGGAAATTGTAGTTTATTTTTCTAATAAAATTAATGTTTGTCCGGGATTGGCTATGTGTGGTATGGTTGCCGATAGACTTGCACATAAGGCCTATCAGCCCGGCTACGCACCTAAAACATTTTACATTGTTTCTATATGCCTCGGATATCTCTTACTATAATGGAAGCAGCGCACATGCTTACTGTGTTTCTCTATAAAAACCAGATATATATATTTTTAATTTTTTCCAGGCACAAAATGTAGTGAAGGGTAAGAAAATATTACAAAAGGAAGAGTTGATAAAAGCGGGTGAATACTATGTAAGATCAACTATTTTGGGGGCCATGATAAGTGGATCCTGTGCATCATTGGGCTGTATTCTGAGGTAAGGTATGTTAATGCTTCCTACTAGCAATATTAATCAAGACTGCTGATAATAGTCTATCATAGCCACTACAACGAGTGAGTGTGTGTATGTGTATGTATATGTGTGTTGTTACAAACATGTTTTGTTACTTTTATATATATTTGTGTAAATATACATTTAGGTATACTATTATATAAGCGTTTAATTCGCGTATTATGGGTTTAGATTAATTCGATAATTTATACAGAGATATTTATTTATTAACAACCCGACCCGGCGAGCTTCGTACTACTTGACATTGATTTTCCTTTAAGTTTGCCCAGTTTTCTTATTATACGAATAGGCGTGATGCGATGACAAAGGAAAGTAGAAATTTATTAATTCCTACGAATTCATTCATTCCTATGTACCGGATGTACATACACAATTTAATAATCCCTATCCCTGTCATCCGGTCAGGTATCTCTGACCAAGTGATATAAATTGAATCTAACGCCAAAGTAAGCAAATTATATGCTTGTGTCATTTATATATTAATACGTGAAGCAAAAACTTTGGACTTCTTTTTACAAAGGTATGAAATTTGTCACACTTATAGATTATGTGTAGGAGAAGTAAAGAACGCTAATATGTTTTAATAATAATGTTTACAAAGTTCATTAAGTCAATAAATAAAACATTACCCACACTACTATGCATTTGACACACAAAAACAATAATTATATTGATGATAACGATAAAAGATCACAGATGGCACACCATATGGTTTGGAAACAAAGTAATTGGTTTTGAGAAATGAAGATGGCGTTCCTATCAACAAGATATTAAAATTTATTATGGTCGAATTTCGACCAACGGGCGACCACAAGTAAGTTTTAATCAACGGTAACATGGTAATACTTAAATATATTCTGGTATCTAATTAAATATTTATATGTATTAGAATCGTTCACTAACACCCATAACACAAGCATATAAATTGATTACTTTGGGGTTAGATTAAATCCCTCTTACTAGAAAAAACTTACGCGTCCGTAGATCTGGTGCGTAATTTCAGTTTTGCTAACAAAATATGAAGTTACACGCCAGATCAACGGATGCGTAAGGTTTATTAGTAAGGGGGAATTTGTGTAACTTGAACAGGGATATTAATTAATTTATTTATTATATTATAGATATTAGAATATATTTAATAAATTCCAGACCGATATGCAGACATAAATAATTGTTCATCATACAATTGCCTGCCCTCGTCGGGAACCGAGCCTCCGTTTGAAGGTAGACGTGTACGCGATTATATTTATATAATTTATGCCTTTACGTATTAAGCTTTTTTATATATTAAGTATACCTAAACAGATTACTAATATACAGGTTATATCCATACAGATCATACTTGTATAAGCATTTAACTATTAAGTTTGCATTAAACAAAGTTCTCACGATAAATATCAGCCTATTTTTTTCTTAAAAACTGTCTCCGTGGTCTATTTGAATTGTGTTGAGTCTCACTAAAAGAAATCCCGTGTTCGATTCTGGGATTGGACAACCCGTAATGTTTTTCTTTAATTTTATAATAAAAGCAATGCTGCAGCATACAACATTATAATTTTTGTTACAGTAAGATTTAAAAATGCAAACAACTTTACAGTCTCGTCTCTGTTAAAAAAATACTGAAACTAACTATTATAACACTATCTACGCGACTTGTTAAAAGACACTTAATAACAGTATTTTGTTTTGACATACTATATCTTTATATATTATATCATTCTTGTGTTCCTGTGTTTGTTACTGAACTCCTTCTAGACGACTGGACCGATGTTGATGAAACTTTTTGTGTGTGTTCAAGGAGGTTCGGGAATGGTTTGTATTCACAATTAGAGCTTCTGGAAAATGTTTTTTTTTATTTTTTTTAATAATAAGTAGTTGTTGATTTTGAAATGTTTCACATCGGATCCGACAGACTGCGCTACTGTCGAAGCATTAATGTCAAGCGATACGATGTTTGCTGGGTCAGCTAGTAGAATATAAATTAAAAACATGGAGAACTTAGAACTAATATCTCCACGACTATATCCCGGAAGAGGTAGGCATAGGCCCCCAAAGAGAATATAATCACTACGTTCTAAGAGACGGCACTTGGTACATCACTCTTAGCTACGAATAATAAAGAAAATCATACCAACTTTCTCGAAAAATAGTTGTTGCCAACATTACATTGCAAATTCTAGTGATGTAACTGACAGCAACAGATGTTATCGAAAAATACGATATCTAGTGTTGTCGCAACAAATCGATATCGATATTTTTTATGTAGCCAGCAATGACATTCATATTATTATATACATTATTTACTTAATGATAATCTGTGATTTAAATAAAAAAACAAATGAGATAATAAATTTTAATTTATTTCAAATACAACAACTTTATTTCAAATAAATCTATGAAAATAGTACTTTCTTAATACTTATACTAACTTTTTAACATTAACATTACTAACACACTTTTGATATGATTTCTTGCTAGCGTTGATTTAAAACTAAATAATTGGGTCCTGTCACTAAAACGGAATTAATAACTAAATGGTTTTCCTGTCACTGAAATATAGTCTATATCTCAAAAACTTCTTCACTTTACACTCACACAATAGTACAAATCCAAAGGTTAGGTTACGCTGAACACGACGATGTAGGTAACATCTGAACGCAAAAGGTAATTAATGTTAACTTTACATCAACAAAAGTAAGACGTAATACCCAAACAATATGGCTGACATAGTTTTTATTTTACTTGACGTTTGCAGCTGTGTCATAAGTGTCATATTAGTGGTAATACCAACATAAAAATTAAACACGTTTTTATGTTGGTAAATAATTCATGAATCACAAATATAAATTGAACCACGACGATGGCGGAAATTCATGCTTTCCGAAGTTCAAGATAATCTGGTTAAATTGAATGTATGAAAGTGACTACCCACTGTAGGCCCCTACGACTAGCCAAAGACACTAAGTCTCAAAAGTGATAGGTGATAAGACAATTAGAGACATATTCAGTCGCGAGCAACATTATTTTTTTAGAAAACTAGCTGTTTCCGCAAACTTCGTTTCACCCGTTCGGTTTGTATCGACAAAAATTAAAATATTGTTTTTCCTCCCAGTTGAACGGGTTAAAAAGTATCTTATTTCCGTCTTCTGGTTCTAAACTTCCCTCCTCATACATTTTCAGTGCAATTGGTTAAGTCTTTCTTGAGTTACAAATAGTGTAACTAACACGACATTCATTTTTTAAATATAGAGATAGATTAAAAGTAAAGTTTTCCTTTTTTAGTGTTTGTTCCCATTAGTATAATTACGGTAGAACTAATGGGTTTTTTGCAACTAGTGGTAGAGTCCTATTCCCACTTGTTCTATCAGTTCTATCAGTAGAACTAATGAGACATTTTGTTCTTATTAGTACTATGTTGTGATAGGTTCCAGAAATGGAAATAAAGTGCCAAATATGAAATTTTTTTAATATATTACAAAAAATACCTTCACGCCAAGACCCTTACGGGGTAGGCAGAGAGTATCGAGTGCCAGACCTCACGATCCTGACAAACCTGTCTTGCTTCCTTCACATTCATTACCCTTTTCATACAAACACGCCGGTTTCAGAGACTCTTGACACGACCCTCGGATAATATCCAATTGAGCTGATCGTAAAATGTCAGCCTTGGTCTTCCCGGGTACCTACATCCATCAACATTCGCATTGTATATCTGCTTTGTCAATATTTCATCTGTCATTATTTCCACATGACCGAACCAGCGGAGCATACCCTTTTGCATTTTAACACCAACACTTTCTTTCAATCTCACTCTTTCTCGGATCTTACAGATTTCCGCTACACTACAGATTTTCCGTAGTGCTCCCATTTCAACCGCACCTACTTACTTTCATGCTCTTCCTGACATACCCAACTCTTAATATTAGGTTTAAAATACCGATAGAACAAGTAGAACAAGTGGGAGTAGTAAATCCCTACAGTTCCACTATTTTGTTATACCTAACACCGTAGTGCTAGTGAGAAAAAATCCAATTCGTTCTACCGTAGAACTGTTTAGTGAAATTCCACTAATTCAAACAACAAAAGCTTTTTCATGCCCTACCTGGAAATCGAACCTAGAGATCGATCTTTAGGGGTCATTGGCCAGAAGCGTGCACGTCGCGATCCCTGCCAGTCCATTGGACTGCAATTCTGGCCCGAAAAAGTACCGCAGAGCGGGTTAGGGCGTTCCCTGGAGGCGACGCGTACCGATCCGCCCTCGTCGGTACGAAAAGAGGCAGATGCGGCGATGGGGGCCGCCACCTATCACGCCAGGCCGGTACAGGCGAATCGAGGAGTGGAGAGTGCCAAATAGGCACGTGGAATGTGAGAGGGGGAATGGAAGCGAAGATGAATGAGTTGATTGATGTAATGGATGAGAGATGCC
>NJDD01006944.1:254103-278118 GCA_002245505.1 Calephelis nemesis
CAAAAAGCTAGACTCGCTTTGCATAATTCTGTGCTTATCCCAACGTTATTGTATGGAAGTGAGAGTTGGGTATGTCAGAAAGATCATGAAAGTAGGATAAATGCGGTAACTACGGAAAATCTGTGGTGTAACGCTCGCTGACCGCATTCGTAACAGTGAGATCCGAGAAAGAGTGGGATTGAAAGAAAGTGTTGGTGTTAAAATGCGAAAGGGCATGCTCCGCTGGTTCGGGCATGTGGAAAGAATGACAGATGAAAGATTGACAAAACAGATATACAATGCGAATGTGGATGGATGTAGGTACCCGAGGAGACCAAGGCTGACATTTCTTGATCAGATCAATCGAATATTATCCGAGGGTGGTGTCAAGAGTCTCCGAAACCGGCGTGTTTGTATGAAAAGGGTAATGAATGTGAAGGAAGCAAGACAGGTTTGTCAGGATCGTGAGGTCTGGCACTCGATACTCTCTGCCTACCCCGTAAGGGACTTGGCGTGAAGATATGTATGTATGTATGTATGTGTAAAATAAATATTAAAACTTCTTCGGGTTCTGCGGTTACGATTGGCGTACCGCAGGGCTCTATTCTTGGTCCATTTTTGTTTCTGGTATATATAAACGACTTACCTTATTACATAAGGGATACCCACGATATTGTTTTGTTCGCGGATGACACTTCACTTATATTTAAAGTGAAAAGGCAAATGGGTAAGTATGACGAAGTGAACAATGCAATATCCAAAGTTGTACATTGGTTCACGGTTAACAATCTTCTTTTAAATGGTAATAAGACGAAATGTATTAAATTTTCAATGCCCAATGTTAGGCTAGTAGATTCTAATCTGGATCTGGTTGAATCCACTGTCTTTTTAGGCATTACAATTGATAATAAATTACAATGGGGCCCTCATATTGAGAAACTGGCAAATAGGCTTAGTTCAGCAGCATTTGCAGTTAAAAAAATAAGAACATTAACCGATGTTGAAACGGACCGAATAGTATATTTTAGCTATTTTCATAGTTTAATGTCTTATGGGATACTTCTTTGGGGAAATTCTGCAGATATAAATACTATATTTGTATTACAGAAAAGAGCTATTAGAGCTATTTATAATCTAAAAGTAAGGGATTCCCTCCGAGAAAATTTAAAGAAATAAATATTTTAACCTTCAGTTCCCAATACATTTATGAAAACTTAATGTATGTTAAAAAAAATCTATGTATGTTTACAAAAAAATGTGATGTTCACGATATTAATACGAGGAATAAAAATAATCTAACCGCGTACAAAACTCGTCTCCGTAAAATTAGTAAATCCTTTTTGGGTCAAACGTTTCTACAATAAGCTGCCCATTGGTGTTAGAGATCTACCTATAAATAAGTTTAAAAAATGTATCAAAGCAAAATTATGTCAAAAAGGCTATTATTATACGGTCTCAGAGTATTTGCAAGATGAACATGCCTGGGAATAGAGGTTTAATCTCCCACTGCAATTTGTAATGTAATTTTTTGTAGCTTTTATTTAAGTTAAAATCAGATTGTAATTAGTAATTTTAATCTAGATTATTTTGTAAATATTATTATTGAAAAAAAGACAAGCCCGCTGAGTTTCTTTCGCCGGATCTTCTCAGTGTGAGGCCGCGATTCCGATCCGGTGGTAGTTTAAAAAATTTTGACGCGCACAAATACCACTTGTACGGTTCATGTGAATAAAGATTATTCTGATTCTGATTCTTAACGCCCATATCCCCGAAGCGGTAGGCAGAGCATATTCTATGGTACCCACGACTAGGAGAAGACACTAAGTCCTATAATGTGTCAAACCGGTCGCCAAAAGGGCACAGATCCAATCCCGGGTAACTGTTTTTTATTATATTGTATGTAAGTTTATTATATTATGTAAATACAAACACATACATATAAACTTGGATTTTAAGTTAGATTAATTTAAATACTAGCTGATACGTCAGACGTCCTCTCCTTATTTTAAATACAAAAATAACTAACATAATTAAAAAATAATCAACTAAAGTTGATCTAATCAAACGTCATGTAAGAGTGTGTTTGCGTCTGTGTATGTGTGTGTGTGTGTGTGTGTGTGTGCGCGCGTGTGTATGTGTGTGTGCGCGCGCGCGTGTGTGTGTGTGTGTGTGTGTGTGTGTGTGTGTGTGTGTGTGTGTGTGTGTGTGTGTGTGTGTGTGTGTGGCATCTTAACTTTCGATCGATCTAGATGGTTCTGTGCTACCTATGACATAGGCTTATTTTGAGATTGTTGAAAATTTTAAATTTTAGTAAGTGTAATCAAATACAATATTTATATATAAATAACTGCTTAAGATTGATAATGATATACAGTGAGACTTTGATTTTAGATTGTTATAATTGGGGTTTTTATGTACTCAACGATCTTAGTGGGCCTGTTAGATATTGACATATTTTATTAAGCCCTGTTGGAAAAAGGGGTATCGTAGATTTGATGTATCTAACTGGATTCAATATTTCTGAAGACCTAGACTCATTTCCATGAACAATTTTTATGTTTGAAAGATGATGTGATCGATATGTTTATATATTTCAAACAGGGTATGTCAGTGGTTATTGATTTTTTCAAATTTTAAAATATTTGTCATTTATACAGAAATATGCATTATTTATGTATTTATTTATTTAAAAAAATTCAAGCACTAAATAAGTAACACACTAAAACAACAACAACAACTAAAGCATTAAATAATTTTTGAACACCTTAATTTATATATTTAAGATTATTATAAAGTAAACAATACTGAAAACTAACTTATTTCTTTCCTATTTCAGATGGCTTCTAGGAAGAAAGTTTACATACTATACATACTTATTAATACCAAATACAATCAACGGGGTATTTATACTTCTAGAACCACCTTCAAGAAGAGGACTCATTATAAACTTGTTTTGTAATTTGGTAAGTTTTATATTATTTTTTAACACTAGATGTTGCCCAGCAGCTTGTTTAGATATCGTGATAAAAAGTAGCCTAACCTTCTCAGTTCTCACTATTTAAACAAACCCAAAAAATATACAAACACACTTTCGCACACTCATACAAAATATTACTTAACCTGTTACAAGTTTGACGTGTCTATGACTGTGCCTATATTTGTGTGTATATGTATTTGTTGCATCATTACTTTTGATCGGTGGTACCGATTTTTATGAGTATTATTTTCTTTGAAATTTGACTTCATCGTGATGGTTCTTAGTTACATTACATGTAGGTTTTGTTCGTAATCATCGAATATGTTACATTTTAGAGTTATGTAAACTACCAAAGGATTGTAGTTGTGACTAAGAAGAACCGGATAAAGAGACAGGGCTCATTTTTATTTGAATAATATAAACAATAAGTATGTTATTTTTTATTAGTAGAAATAAATCGTTTTTGTTATCTCTATTTCTTTCGTGAAAAAATAGACAATTTTTGCGATTTCATATTTTGTTGTGATAGTGTATTGTCAGGAGAAGGTTCATATAAAAAAATCATTGTTAGGATAGAACAACGTCTATCGGCTCAGCTACTTAAATATATTTACAAATTACATTACAAATTGCTAAAAAATAAATACCTATAATACTTATAAATGTTAAATATTTTTTAACATACTTGGGAAACCTTTTTTACCTTATCGCCTCCTTGGTAAAAGCGGTTAGTGGTCCGGCGTTAGACTTGACTTCTTGAGGTTAGGAAAAATGTGTATTTTCAATTTTATAACAAAATTTGCGTTATCCAGGTTTGGTTACGTGCCCGATTGACAATAGGATTGCCACCAATCACAATGTGTGACTAAGTCGACTAGTTGTGGGTTTTCTGGTTGTGCCCCTGCCTATCCATTCGGGGATGTCAGCGTGGATATATTTACTTTTCACGTCATTGTTTTAATACATTTTTAAAACTTATTTATGGTTCGATATCTCTGAGTGGCCTATTGCAGAAATGTCTAGATAGCCCAATTAAGTATACATATTTTATAGATATTAGTTTTATATTCTGCCAGATCATTATATTTCTTTTACTTAAGGCCATAATAACCATCATTAACATCTTAAGTCTCCACTTCTGTTTTGTATGTCTTCCGAAGTACAACTATAATCTTATTTAAAATACTTACTGCGATAACAAGCAACAGTGTTGTCAGTTAATTAAAAAAAATGAGTTTACCTTTTACAGCAAACAAATTATTTTACTTTTTACTGAAACATGTTATTTTTATTTTGGTTCCATAAATATGTGTAATTTTACAAAATTGGATTTGAGATTTTAAATTTTTACTTTTAAAAACAGCGGTGAATATTGTAAGAATGTGCTTTCTAGGGTTCCCTCTACAAAAAACTAGAAATTAAAAAACATTTTGTTCGAAATAATAAAAACTAAAAATAATCCACAATACAAAAGTTTTTGACACAAACCTGTCAGATTTTTTGATTTTTCCTTATAACTATAACAAGTTATGATGGTATCTTCATGTTCGTATCCCCAAAAGGTAGGCAGAGGCCAGGGCACCCACGACTAGCCGAAACTATTAAAAATACTGTCACAAAACCATCAATATATGATAGATGTTGTCAAAACATTTTTTTTTTGCTTGAAAATCAGGAAAATCCTAGTCACATTAAATGCGAAACATAATAATTACTAAAATATGACAATAAAATTCATACTTGCCTATTAAGAATTCCAAAAACATTTTTAATTGAATTAAATTATATTTTTTCAAACACTACTCAACTAGTTTATTTTTAAACTTAATAACTCTGAAGCAGTAACAAAGAAAAACAATGACCAATTTACACGGACGATAGTTAAGGCAGAACACGAATCAATTTCGAGATAATTTGCCATTATCGCGATAATTTTACCAAGAACTGATCACTATCTTATTAATTTCAGCCACAATAACGGAAAATGCTCGCCAATGTCGTGTTACGGCATGGATGATAAGGCAGTCTAAAAAACTTTGCCACTTTTGGTATTTATGATCACTTCGTTGGTTGAGTGGCTAGCGTACACGCCTAACTACACTGCCCAACGGCGAGACTTGAATTCGATTTCCGAAGGAGGCAGGCATTTGTGTGTTGAACATTTAGATGTCTGCATTTCCGGGTCTGGGTGTTTGTTGAATTTATTCTGGTATCTATTTAATTATTTCTATGTATTAATATCGTTGATTAGCACCCATAACACAAGCATATGATTTACTCACTTTGGGGTTAGATTCAATTTGTGTAATTTTTTCCGGGACATTTATTTATTCTTGCTTTGGAACGAAGTTCCTTACGGCAGGCTTGAAGGAGATAGGGAATTTGTTACGCGACCGAACTGAAAAAAAGTCATACTAGAAACAAAAAAAATCTTGAGAAAAAGCCATAAGAAAAGACCGTGGAATAAAACCGTTAAATGAGACATGCGCAAGCGC
This sequence comes from Calephelis nemesis, assembly GCA_002245505.1. Classification (NCBI taxonomy): domain Eukaryota; kingdom Metazoa; phylum Arthropoda; class Insecta; order Lepidoptera; family Riodinidae; genus Calephelis; species Calephelis nemesis. Next base: position 259,555 of record NJDD01006944.1, read on the forward strand.
GACAGTTGCTGAAAACCGAACTAAAAAGAATATAATAGTAAAAACCGTATGAAAAAACCGTTGAATGAGACGCGCGACAGTCGTATACACAAGCGAGTAGTGTTTATAACTTTTTTTCTTTCTCTCCTACTTCACATAAGCATATAATTTAATTACATTGGAATTAGATTCAATTTGTGTGAATTGTCCAGGAATATAATTAATATTATTGTATTTTATTGTACTTGCTGCTGACTGTGGTTTTATCCGCGTATTAAAGTCACTTAGTTCTCCCCGAGCACATTTTTAAATATAATGATACTATCTTTAAAATGACACTAATTAAAATTATATTGGAAGGCAAACAAGCAGACGGATTTCCTGACAGCAAGAAATTCGCGCCAACTCGAGACATCAAAGGTGGTAATGTGCGTTGCCAACCTGAGACCGAGATGTCAGGCCTCGAGCTAGGGTAAATTTACCGGATATCTTCCACTCCGAATCGGAATACGGCAACAGTAAGCACTGTCGTTATAGCGGCAGGAATAGGTGAGACGGTATTAACAATCCGGGCGAGTCACTGAGTCAAACTCGAATCTAGTAAGACATTATGATGCTACTTGCTAGTGACGGTAAGCCTATACTCGCTTTTTGCAAGCTACCTGACTGGAATGCAGATGGTCTATTCCTGCAAAGGAGCCCGGACCAACACGGGGAATAAAGTTTTGAAATTAATCAAAATTGCATCTGTAGTTTCGGAGTTTATGGCGCTCATTCAAACCAATTTATTTTTGTTAATAATAATGAAAATAAAAACGTATTTCTAATAATAATAAAATGTTGGTAGTAACAGATAGGTACTATGTTCCTAATATTAGTAATTTAAATTTCTAAAATAAATCAAAATTGGGTCTGTAGTTTTGAAGTTTATGCGCCATATATATGCAAAGTCATTTTTGTTTATCCAGTTAGATAATCGTAGATGAGTGTCAAACCTTGAGATTAAGGTATCTTTTGACGACTTAGTAATTGTTTTAGTCAGAGAATAAACATGCTAATCTTTTGAACTGGTTTTATGTAAACAATGGCTTAGTAAATGAGATATGAGTTTAAATTGAAAAAAAAAGTATCTTCACGCCTATATTCTGGAAGTGGTAGGCAGAGGTACAACCAGCGTACCCACGGTTAGCCGAAGACACTAAGTCCCACTATGTGATAAGTGGCAAGCCTCACGCCAACTGGGCACATATTCAATCCCGAGCAACATTTTTTTATTAGAAAACGGAAAATACCACATTTTCTTGTTGACGACCCGGGATTCGAACCCGAATCCTCATGAAGTCAAGTCCATCGCTTGAACCGCTAGATCACAGAGGCGACAGAGAGATAGATTACTTTAAGATTTTATAATAATTTTAAAACCCTCTATCAGTATCAATGTGTAAGTGCATTTATTTAAACAACATAATTTTATATGTAAGGTTTTTCGATCTGTCATTATCCTTATTACGTATTTGATCATCTCAATGGTCGAGTAGTTAGCGCACACGCGTAACTCCAACCAACCAAGAGGCTTGTATTCAATTCCCGATGGGGCCACATTTGTGTGATAAACATTCAAATATATGCATTTCTGGGTCTGGGTGTTTATTAAATTTTTCTGGTATCTATTCAAGCATAACACAAGCACATAATTTGCTTACTTTTGGCCTAGATTAAATTTCTGGAATTTGCCCAAGGACATTTATTTTTTACTAGTTATCGCCCATTGGTCGAAATTAGAGCATAATAAAATTTTAATATCTTGTTGATAAGAATGCCATCTTCATTTATGAAGACCAACTACTTTGTTCCCAAACTTTTTAGTGCGCTATCTGCGATCTTTTATCGTTATCATCAATATATTTGTTTGTGTGTGTCAAATGCAAAGTAGTGTGGGTAATGTTTTATTTATTGATTTAATGTACTTCATAAGCATTATTACTGAAAAATATTAGCGTTTTGCACTTCTCCTATATATTAAATTATAAGTGTGCCAAATTTTATGCTCCTGTGTCGGCGCAATTTTCGTAAAAAGGGTCCAAAGTTTGGCATCACGTATTAATATAAAGATTATTAGTATCTTTTGTGATTAAATAATTATGAAAATGTGATATGCCTTCATATAAAATTGCTAAATTATTTTAGAATCAGGAACTAGATCTTGTGCTCTAAATTTTAATAAATTTGTACTTATCTTAGAATTAGCCACATAATATATTCTTTTTTTTGTTATCAGGCAGATCCTTAAAATCGAGTTTTCAAATATCTAAGTTTCTGATTTTTAAACGAATTTGGATAAAAAAACAGCTTTGTAATAAATAAAAAAATACTGTGAATTTAGATTATCTGTTTTATTGTTTAGAGCTGTGGAAATTTTATTAAAGTTCATATTTTTAAACAAAGAAACACTTGTACTGTTTTACGTATCATTTATAATTTATTATTTTGTAAGCCTTTCAGTTTCGCTTATTCTTTGTTTAAAAATATGAATATTTGGAAGTTTTACCAAGCGCCGACGATGGAAAATATCAAAAAAATATCAAAGTTTTTTAAATTTGTAATGCGGTTTAGCATGATGTGAAACAAAAATTGAGTTCGTGTCTGAGCAACCATCTTTATTTTTTGGTTACAGGTTGCGTAGTAGAAAGCCGAACAACCTTTCTACCATGAAACTTACTATAGGTGGATATTAGTATTTTTGACACTACGACCGTAATTTTTGTTGATATAGCGTTTATACTTTTCATTTATGTACATGAGTTAAAATGGTCGTATTTACGCGAAAGGTTCAACATTCTGACCTTAGGTTGGCAACGCAGGTGTGCGCGTTGTATACGCGTTTATTATATTATCTTTACCATAAAAATACTACTATTTTAAATTAATTCTAATAAATTAGTAGTGCTATCGGCATTACCGTTGGCGTTTACTTCCCAATACCACTGCCATTGCCGTTACCATTGTCATTAACCTTACCTTTGGCATTGCCATTGATTATTTTATTATTTATTCTTATTTATTATATATTAGTAATATATACCGACTAAAGTAACAGTACAGTTAAGTTAATATTATAATCTATTTCCCAGTCTAATAAAGTTTATAACACCAGTTTAAACCTTAAATCACTTATATATTTATTAATTAGACAGTAAAGAGTGAATTCTGTACATTTAAGACACCAAAATATGATTAGCAACAATAATAAAAAAAATATACCTCGTAGTTAACCTTGAGTTATGAAATCTAATATTAAAATGATAACAAAAACTGCCATAGAAATCTTTACGTACCTATGAAAAAGACACTACTAATAGGTAATAAACACGTATTACCACGCCCGCATGTGCGAAGACGTATCTCTATAACCAGGGTTCCCACGTTAAGCTAAATGTACTTTTTACTCCCACAAAGTGATAATTAGCAAACCTGTAACTGATTTTATATGAATTCTGTAGGTTTACTCTTGAATTTCGATTTCATACAAATTAGAAATTGGAATCGAATATGTCATTTATGTGCTCTTAAGTACAGTTATTGGGGGGCCATTAACAATTGTTTCTAAAAAATCAAGAAATCCAATAAAATAATTTATTGTTCATTATTAATTTAATGTTAATAATTCACTAACATTGTGAACAAGAATACCTAAATGACAAATTATTATTATCCGATTTCGGACGGCTCAAATTTTAAATTAATGCTTAAAAGGTGATGGTTTTTAAATATTATTGCCAAACTGTAATATTTACTTTAACAAACATTAATTTCAAACAGTCCTCAAAAATGCTTCGCTTGTTATCACGCTATGCTGTACCTTGTACGAGTCATGACGTCACTAGCCTGTAAATCAGAAATCAGTTTTATCGTCTGTTTACGTTTTAACCATGCGTTTCGTATTTTGCGTCTGACAAAAATTGTAAATTGGTTAATTTTTCAATTTTTAGGTTTTTCATAGGTCGAAAGTATTATCGATTCCGGACCGTTTCTCAAAATTTGTATGGTTGCTTTAGATGTAACCTTGTATACCAAGATAATACAGTTTTATAATACTGTCAGACTTACAGATCATCTTACATATACTCGTACAATTCTCGTGTCATAATGTTAGTTACTGTTCTCCTCCGAAACGGCTTTACCGATTTTCAACAAATTTTATATGCATATCCAGTAGGTACGAGAATCGGCTATTATCTATTTTTTATACCCTTAAGTGATAAGGTGACTCAGATAAATTTTTTTTTACTAAAATCATATTAAAAGAATAGCAGAACAACGTCTGCCGAGTCAGCTAGTAATACTATTTAAGTTTTACCAATTATAAGCGTTTCGAGTGGCCGGATAATCACCACTGAATCAGAGAATGGGATACCCGTAATATTTAAATAAAAATTCAAATTGTGTAAGCCAATCAGACTAAAATTACATTGTCTTTGTAGTTTCTACAAAACTAACATGAGACTTGTAATGCAATTTACAACCATATCTTTAACATCATAATTGAAATAAAAAAATCCACATCGAAATCGGGGCATTCGTTCAAAAGTTATGAAACCACACACGTACACACATAACACAGTGAGAGAGAGAGGGGAGAGAAAGAGTAAGAAGAAAAGATTGGTTGGTGTACACATTATCATAATATTTATAGGTGAATCAAAACTTGGGACCCCTTTTTAAAAAAAAATGCGAGGATGGACGAATATGAAATTTGGCGCACATATAGTTTATTGTGTAGGAGAAGTGCATAAAGCTAATATTTTTAATGATATTCCTTATAAAATGTTTACAAATAATAAACAAAACATTACACCAACTACCATACAATTGACACACACAAACAAAAATTTTGATAGCAATAAAAGATCACAGATGGCCCACTAAAAAGTTTGGAAACAAAATGGTTGGTCTTGAAAAATGAAGATGGCGTATTGACCGCCTCGTTGATCGAGTGGCTAGCGTACACGCCTAACTACATCGAGCAACTATGAGGCTCGGGTTCGATTCTCGACGGGGGCAGGCATTTGTGTGGAGAACATTTAGATGTCTGCATTTCCGGGTCTGGGTGTTTATTAAATTTATTCTGGTATCTATTTAACTATTTCAATGTATTAGAATCATTGACTGACACCCATAACACAAGCATGTAATTTGCTTATGTTGGGGTTAGATTCAATGTGTAACTTGTACAGGGATATTTATTAATTTATTTCAACAAGATATTAAAATATATTATGGTCAAATTTCGACCACTAGCACCCCTTATAAAACATCCCTTCATAGTTGCAAAACCGCTAGATGTCAGTATATGGTAAATACAAACTTAAACATAACGTTATACTCAACTACAATGACTTGTGCGTTTTAGTTGTTACTTACAATACTGCGAGGTTAAATGCTAAATTGTTTCATTACCCGCCATTGTATGTTTAATTGACCCAAAAACATCGTACTGTATATTATTATAATACTATATTGAATAAATTATTATTCAAACAGCTTAGCTTTTATAACAATAATGGGGCTACTATTGAATCTCGATTTCATTCACATTGGAAATTGGAATCGGATTTGTTAATATTACGGTACTATTAAACACTGGAGAATTAAATAATTAAATGAATATTCCAGCACAAGTTACACAAATTGAATCTAACCCCAAAGTTAGTTTGAAGATTGTTGACATTAGTTGAAAATGAAAAATTTTCATCATTATTTTTCGAAAGTAAAGTAAAGTAGTAAAGTAATATAAATGTGTGGCCAAAGTCACGGGCAATAGCTAGTTGAAATAATTATTGGTTTTATTAAAGTTTATTAGGTAATAAAATCTAAGAATGTTGATACTTTGTTGTGAAGAATACATTGATTCCTTCTGTTTAATTACTTATGACCTTCTAGGTAATCGAGTACTGGATGCGGTCTTTGGAACGGTCTGGTTTTCTTTCCATTACGAAATCTAAGCAAACACTGATGTTCATGCTTGGTAGTGCATTACTCTTTTATCTTATGAGGTTAGAGGGAGACAAAGAGAAACGGACGCCATTACTGTGGTATGTATATTTTTATTTAATGATGCAAAAACCGGCTTCGGTTTTAATAACATGCTAGGACCACCTATTATTTAATAATATATAATCTACAATTATAATAATAACTTTATTACGGCTAACAGCTAATAGCAGTAGCAGCAACATGAAAAAATAATAGTTTTTATTTTATTATTTTTCTTAATCCTTTTTTAAATCAAAGATGAATAATAATAATTGTTAGCTATGATAGTAAGGTAGGTGGGTTAATTATATTATTAATACATTAGATTTTTTTCGAAATGGTAATAGACAGGTATCATTCTTAATCATGATATTAATACGGTTGGAGTTTAAAAAGGGCATAAGATATAAAAATATTATAACGGTAACTTTTTTAATACGTTATTATGATGATAGCTGTCAAGATACATCACTACTAACATAGTACCTATAAAATAAAGTCGCTTTATCTGTCCCTATGTTCCTTTGTTTGAATAAATCTTTAAAACTACACAACGAATTTTGATGCGGTTGATAGATGAAGTGATTGAAGAGCGAAGTGCGAGCCATATGGCTTCTTCTTAGCAACATTTGATATAAATACGTTTTAATGAGATACTTTTTATATTAGAAAATTACCAGTTTAAAATGACCGGTACGTTCTAATGGTTGTCTATATTTCCGATTTTAAATTCCTTGGTTAATTACTGAGTGATTTTATGCTATGATTTCTTAATTTCAAATATGACTTGAAATAAAGCTTAACGACCCTTGGTAAATGATATACTATACCTAATAATACAAATAAAATATAATAAATGAAATAGGACTTTACGTTACCGACTCATAGCTAAATTACATTTTTGTTTTCATCCCTTTGTAATAAGCATACTTATCTATTTTTCAAACATACTTCACGCCAAGTCCCTTACAGACTAAGCAGAGTATTGAGTGCCAAAGGTCCTTGCAGTTCTTTTTTTTATGACATTGGAAGGCAAACAAACAGACGGATTCTGATGTTAAGAAATTCACGCTGCCTAAAGACATCAAAGGCGGTAATAGTGCATTCCCAAAGTTAGACCTCGAGCAAAAGTAAATATCAGCTACCGAACCAGAACAAGCACTGATGTTATGGTGGCAAGAATAGGTAAAGCGGTGGTATCTGCCTAGCTACCTCTCATTTATTACTCTTGCCGTACAAACACACTAGTTTCAAAGATTCTTGACACCACTCTCGGATATAAAACCAAGCGACTTGATAGCGGAATTTCAACGTAGGTCAGTTTGGGTGCCTATATCCATCCAAGTTCGCATTGTATATTTGTTTTGTCTTGCTTCCTTACGACAACGTTGAGATAAGCACTATGACTCATTTTCTCGCTTTGAAATAACTTAATCAGCGCTCTACTTACAGTATTCCCTGCACATACTCTCTTTTTAACCTTCGCTGTATAACTTCTACGTCTATCAAAAGCACAACCATGATCTATAATTTAATTCACTTTCTCTAACACTCCATCGTCAACTAAAACTCATACTCATTTTGTCTATATCTGTTTCAAATACCATTCATTACTTTGGCTTTCTTTTGCATTTAAATGTAAGCCAATGCATTCAAGTCTTTGCAGCTCAGATGGTGTGGATGCCAGAAGTCATCTGCTTAAAGGAGGTAGGTTAATACATAGACACCAATACGCTTTTCCACTTTTATTGATCTTAATCTTTGGAAACATTTATCCAAATAAAAGATAACCAAGCTTTCTGAAAATACGCAGCCCTGATTGCCACCAATGTCAACATCAAACCAAGGCGATATGTTATAATCAAAATACATAGACTACAAAGCCCTTAGCAGGGATCTGTCTATCACATAATCCGGTAAAATGTCTCGAAGCTCCTTACGTACAACCCTGTCAAAAGGTTTCTCTACATCCACACAAAAACAAAAAACCCACTGGCCTACAGCCAGATACTTCTCTACGATATCGTCTTGAAAATTTTTACTTCTTCGCTTTACCTAATTATCCATGCCATTAAGAAACTAAACTGATCAAACTGATAGACCCTGTAACTGGCGCAGTCCGTGCGTGAACCCTTGCCTTAATGCAAGGGCACGATGATCGCACGGGCATGCCTTCAGCTTTGGGTACTTTGCCGATATTCCAATATTTGTTACACTAAACTTTATCATCTCAGCTGTAACCATATCGACTCTCACAGTATTACCATACTTCATACTTCCAATCGCCCAATCAACTACTTCCATGATAACGTCACGTTATTTCTGAGTTATTTGAGTACTCTGACCCAGCTGCAGCGTCCTGGTCATATTTTTGCATATCTCCAAAAAATCCATTCCACCGTTTTATTTCGTAATCTATGCTCCAGACTGCACATAGATTTTCAAAACATCTTCAATGTACAGAAATAGCTCTTTCGCGATATCATAAAAGTTTGAATATAGCGAGAAAAATAAAATGATTTAAAAAGTAATAAAATGATGTAAAATATTAATTTAAATATCATTATAATAATATACCTACATACATGTCAATAAAAATAAATTTTAACCCCTATATCTTTGATACTAGCTATGCCCACAACTTTGTCAGCGTTGAATTCAATAAAAAAAATTGAAGTGAAATTATCGGTGGCAGCTTCATTAGCGGCGTTGCGCACTTTTTTGAAATGGGTAAAAACTTCTAATCTTGCGTCAGGACACGTGACTTGATCGAAAATTCGTAAGACTGCGCAAGGCGCTTGCGTAAATAAGACGGTGCAGGGCGCTTGCGCGAATAAGACGGCGCAGGAAGCTTGCGCGAATGTTCGTGTTGTCATGTTTCTGTACGATAGTGCAATAAATGAATATTGTATTCTACCACATAATTGATAGTAGTTTCATATTGATAATTAAAGCAATTTGTGCAAAATTATTCCCTAACATATATTTATATCCCTAATATTTAAGTTTTCACTTCTGCCGGCAATCCCGGAGTGCAACCCGTTGTTTTTTTAGTATACTTTTCTTAGACTTTTTCTTAAATGAATGTAGTCTTAGTTACTTCTTATTCAATCAGTTTCCTGCAAGTGAAAGTCCCGTCGACATAGGTCTAGCTGTTTCAGATATTAACTGGAAAAAACAGATTGCCAAAATAATTTGAATGTGTGTTTGGTATATGTACTGTATAAACATTCCTATACATGTAGTAAAAAACAAATATTTTAATCTTATAACAGACACTCCAATTTTATTTATTTGTTTATTAAAATTATGTTGCGTGACTTCCACATTTCAGGAATGCAATATTTTTTTTATATTTTAAAACTACTGTAAATGATGTAATTGATATGTATATAAATCTCTTTTACATAACAAATAATTTTAAAGATACAAAAACAATTATTTTATTCATTGTTGTTTAAAGTTAATAAATAAATAAAATATCTCCTATTTCATAAAAAATAATAAAGAATGTGGTTTTCTTAATAAATATAATAATTATATGAACATAAGTTACTTAAATTACAAAATTAATAAATGATATGTTCTTTTCAAGTGTTATTTTAAAACAAATTATGTATGTTCACGCCTAACGCTCTCAAGACTAGCCAACGATAAGTCCCAACATATTATGATATGTACCAAATCCCGGCATTTACCTTACAAAACCAGGCGAGGTTTTTTGTATAATATTAATTTTTTTTTTGTTTCCAACCTGGGAATCGAATCCGCGACCTAATGTAGTTATATTCAACATTCGATACTGTAGTGTATGTGAGTGAAAGAGAAGGAAGCATTATGTCGTCTCTAACGCACGCGCGTCGGCGCAACGCCTCAGTCGGGCGGTGACCGAAGTAGTGAGAAGGTGCGTGCGTCTGAGAGCCGATAATTACAGATAGAAGGGGAAACACAACAGATACTATTTTATCAAAATTCGATAGCAAATTTAATAGCAAAAAAAAATTTAAAAAAATTCAATCGACTTCAAGCATAACAATAAATATTTTATTTTGAATGAAACGGGGTAATTCTACAAAAGTTCCTAAGACGTATAATTTTATAGTTCTACATCTATTTCGCTGCAGTTAGCATGCAAAAAATATATATATTGCTTGCTATAAAATTCATAACAAGTCAACTCGTATTTATTAATTTATGTCAGAATACAATTATTTAAAAACGAAATGCCGTATTTTTTCTATTATTTACACTTCCTATATAAAGAAAATGCCATATTTTATATATTACGTTTATATTATCTACACTTCAATTATTATATTTATTAAATTGGATTATGTGATGTCATGTTACAATAAAATAACAGTTAAATTAAAAAAAACTTGACAGATATCGTACGAACTCAAAAGGGAAAGATAAATTATTTTCTACTTTAATTTTAAAACAATATGTTTGAATCCAATTACAGTACTCAAAATAATAGTCAATAATAGTAATAATAATTCATTATTATTTTGTCTACGCCAAGTCCTAGGTATTGTTTTATTCTTTTATCGTAACTACTTTTCTTCGAGCTATGTTTTAAATTAAATATGAGTAATATAACATATACAAGTAAAATATGTACATCTATATGTTTCCTGGTTTTCTTGAGAATAACTATCATAACAAAAAAAAAAACAAACAATTTTGCACCAATTATTCAAGTATTTGTATGAAAGTACTATCATTTATGTGGTAGAATACAATATTCATTTATTGCGCTATCGTACAGAAACATGACAACACGAACATTCGCGCAAGCGCCCTCCGGCGTCTTATGAATTTTCGATTAGATCACGTGTCCTGACGCGAGTTTGGAAGTTTTTACCCATTCCAAAAAAACATGCAATGACCTTGGAAAACAATTTTGCACACTTACCTACTTAAATAACCAAGCTTCAATATGAGGGTAGTTAAAAATATTTAACACTTCTTTACTAAGTGAGACTACAAACTTTTGGTTCAACCCTCGTATATTTATAAATTCCCATTTTCCGTGGTCATCGCATGATACATATATGGGTGCATCAATTCAGGTAATATTTTTATGTTGTGATTGCTATTGTCAAGAAAAGGGTCATGTAAAGAAATAAGCCAGGAAATTGCAGGTAAAGTGGGAAAAGCAATGTTTCAAAATTTTCACATTCAAATTCTTAGTAGTTGTAAATGTCAATTTTGTAAAAATAACAGACTATAATGTTAGCTTTTTAAGCATTTAATAACATACATACACACATACCTATCGAATACAAAACGCGTTTTTTTTAAAACAGTTAATTAAAGTCGATAACAAATTATGACATGTTCAATAAAATAAAATTTAATTATAAATAAAATAAGTCATCTAAGATATGTTAAAAAAGTATTGTAGGTTGATGTAGGTACCCGGGGAGACCAAGTCTGACATTCCACGATCAGATCAATCAAATGTTATACGAGGGTGGTGTCAAGAGTCTCCGAAACCGGCGTGTTTGTATGAAAAGGGTAATGAATGTGAAGGAAGCCAGACAGGTTTGTCAGGATCGTGAGGTTTAGCACTCGATACTCTTTACCAACCCGGTAAGGGACTTAGCGTGAAGATATGTTTGTATGTAAGTAATCACCAACTTAGCTTTAGTACACTTGTAATTTAATAAAACAAAAGGTTCCTATACAAACATGAGGGCTCTGTTGTTTATTGTAGCTACGACTTATTTACCGTCTTATTATAGTTGAGGCTCTCCCGCAAAAAACTTGATTGTGATATATTCTATCCCTTTTTATTGTGACTTTCACATCAGGATTAAATGGCTCCTAGACCTTTAGTAGAATAAAGGTCAAGGATTGTGAATTATTTATTATATACAAGGTGTTCTGGCGAACTTCGTTCCATTCGTTCAATTTGTGTGGGATAATTTGAAATCGCCTCTAGGGTCACACTATGGTCGTCCAGGTGTTGGATTTGACTTGGATTTGACAAGCAATATTGGGGCTTAGTATCTGTATATGAGCGTAAATACACAAAAATGTTGATTTTCCTAGTTTCCTCCATTTCGAAGGGGGGAAAAGTATTCTATGTTTTTCTCCTGATTCTAATCTACCTCCTCATTAATTTTCAGCCAAATTGGTACAGCTTTTCTTGAGTTATAGTATAATTAAAATTACACGATTTTCTTTTAGATAGCTAGGTTATTGAATCACGTTTGTACTAATTGTTGTAAAGTTTGATACTTACGCAGAGTTGCGACCTGGAAAATGACAGCGGATTACTATCTTTCTAAGGTTTTTCATCAAATAAATGCTGGTTTTTATCCATGATCGAATCCGAGCTTTGTCTACCAATGAGGGTATTCTTTATAAAAACAAAAATGTGTACTTCCTAAGTTCACTTAATACTGGTGTAAGATAATATGAAGATATCTCTCAAGATAAGGAATGAGTTTATCCGTTATATTACATTTACTTAACGCGCAAAATACTATTAATTTCTACCAACTACCTCTCTGATCTAGCGGTTCAGGTACTCGACTGCATGAAGTCCCGGGTTCGAATCCCAGGTCGGGCAAAAAAAATATTTGGCTTTTCCAATTGTCTAATAAAAAAAGGCTGCTCAGGATCGGATACGTGCCTGGTTGGCGATAGGCTTGCCACCTATCACATGGTGGGAATTAGTGTCTTTGGCTAGTCGTGGGTACCCTGGTTATGCCCCTGCTTACTTCTTCAGGGATATGGACGTAAAGATACTTTTTTTATTTCAAATAATATATTTTGTATTAAAACAGCTTATTCTATTTTCGTTATTTTTCAGGCTTTTCACACCAGAAAAAGTAAAAAGAAAAACAACAGAAAATGAAAAAGCTTGTCCTCATAAGGGGCCTTGTCTTAAACATATTATAAAGGTATTTTTATTTTAATGTTTTATTTTTACGTTTATGTGATCAACGTTTTTTTTTAACATTTTATTTGCCGGTCTAGATGTAATGGAATCTTGCAAGTCAAATTTGATGTACGAGTACTTCCCGGTTACCGATTGAGCTGATATTTTTCATGCATGTGTAAATAGCATACTAAAGCAAAATTATTTTGTCGTTGGTGATAGAGTACAGTGCAGCAACTTGCCCCCGTAGGGAACCATATAGGTACGTATTAAATGAATGAATTAACTATTTATTATTCACAATTAAACTTACTGCAAAATAAGTAAAATTAACTATTAACAAGAGCATATTATTATAGTTTATAGTACACAAAAGGCGGCCTTATCGCCAAACAAAGTGATCTCTACCAGGCAACCTTTTAGTCTGTGGAGACTATATAGACATAGGTTCAGTAGGTAAAAATATTAAACATACAAAATCTATAACAGAAGATTAAAATATTAATAATAACAGTATGAAGGAAAAAAACTAAAAATAGTACCCATAAATGTAAAACAAAGACGTATTCCTGCCGCCATAATGATTTGGCCAAAATTCTCAACAGCATTCTGTCGTGCTTAGTCTTATTTAACACGTGAATCTTCTCAAGCTCTTGCTAAAGAGTATTTATATTCCTTGTTCTCAAGTCTCTTATAAGTGAATTTTTTTTACAAAGATATTTATTTCAATTTTGTTATCTGAAATATCACATGCATATTATATAGTCCATTCAAAAAGAGTAGACCAAAAATGAGGGCGAGACCGTATTTAACAAGGCAACACAATACAATGAAATGTTCTGCTAGAAGTGAATTATTTTAAGACGATGAGTCGTTTGATCATTTTTTATGATATTGGAGAGCAAACAAGCAGGCGGTTTCTCCGATGGTAAGAAATTCATGCCATGCTAGTTACAAACTATATAGTAATGTGTATTGGAGATTGGTATCCTAAATTCTTCTTAAATTTTTTAATCACATTTTTTACAGTAAACACAATGTAAATTAATCTAGAGTACTACTACAAGTAGGCTTGTTCATTGTTTACAAATGTCTGAATTAAGTACTAATTAACTCGGAAAATTTTGCGAACAAGACCTTGACAAATGTGACCATAGAAATATATTAAATAAAGGTTTATACAATAATTATATACTCCTAGCGGAGGTTGTGATAATATGTAGGTACGTATCGTGTTGCCAGAAGTAGGAAAAAGTTATATTCGGTACAATTAATTTCCACGTAATTTTTTATAAAAGGAATGTGATTAATTATTTTATGATTAGATTAGTTCGTGGCATTTATCGTTATTTTTTTATTTAATACTATTTAAGAAATCACACTAAGCGAAAACTCTTGAATGATTTTTTTTCAGGGTACCCTTGCCTACTTCGGAGTTGGTTTTGGCTTTACGTTAGCGAAAGTACTTCTGCCAAAACTCAGATCTCCTTTGAAAGCGATATCGACTCTGCGAGGGCGACATCTGACCATGGGCTTGTTCTTCGGCAGTTATATCGGTATTTACAGAGTACGATTAAGTTGTTTACTTTGTTTATTTTATTTCCAACACGTGGCAGTTTATGGAAAACTCTAGCCACCATGCCATGAAACAAAATATGATGTCTGTTTAACTAAACACGTTATTAAGTACTAAGTAATTATGTTGCGCAGTTAGTAACCTAATTTATAGTTATCGCTGTCTTCTTTCAACGATAGTAATGAAAGTCAAAATAAATTTGTGGTGTCAGATTAGTTTAATCATGCCATTTCTACAGAATTTTATGCGATATATTTTCTTATCGGAAAAAGTTGATTAAAAACGTCACACGTTGACATGTCTAGACTAATCTGACAAATCTGAAGTTCCATCAATTTTGTTTTAAGGATTTAAGCATACAGAGACTTAGGGACAGAGGAAGCGACTTTGTTTTATACTATGTAGTGAAGAAAGCATACACCTAAACTAAAGTAAGTTGCTGCAGAGCAGAATTACCATTAAATTCTAAAATTGGTATTTAACCAATAATATGCAACACGTGGGTGACGTGGCGTACTGTGTTTTACAAAACCTATAAAAAGTAATGTGTTTTTTTTATAAAAAGTCAATTATCTGGCAGAGAAAAACACATAAGTCAGATTCGTATCTATCGGGTATTGTAAGTAACCCAAATATACAAAAGTCTCAAATAAATATAATATCTATATATTCTGTTCAAAGTTTTGTAAAAATCTGTCCAAGTTATTAAAAATGTGTTGTTTATATATATTTTAAACAAAAAAAAATTTTTTTTGGTATGAAATGTTAATTGTTTTTTTTTTTCATATTTTTCTTATTCATTGCAGGCTGTGATATGCTATTTGTGCCGAAAAAACGGTCAAGATTCAGCATTGTATGCATTACCAGCGGGATATATCGCAGGCCTCTCCTTTATGTTCAAGCCGAATCTTGGATTTGCGATAGCGTCATTAACGGGAGCTTTTAAGGTATGTGTTTTTTTAAAGAAAGACAGGTTTACTAGCAAGTCAGCCTAATTGTCACTGTTCCCCGTAAATAGACGTCTGCAACAAAAATGTGTCATGTTCTGCAGCAGAGTCACCCTTATAAATCCCGATCAATTATATCTTAGTCAGGATAGTGTTCAAAAGCGGCGTATAGCTGTACTTTTGCTAGATTATGAAGTGATTTGCATTCAAAGTTTTTCTGCTGGGGTGCATAGGTACTCTCTAGTTAATCCACTTCGAAACTATAAAAGCTTTTGATTGTTTACTAAAACAACGGAACAAGTTTATTTGTACGTGTAGAATATTGTCATTACTAGATGGTAGGAATGGTTATTTTAACCCAAACCTTTTTTTTTAATTTTTAATTTCTGGCCAAAAAAAATTATACGTATTATAGCGCGACGAAACCGGAAAAATAGTGAGTGATGAATGGACTGGACTTACTACGATAATAAGGCCCCAAACATATCTAGCTCTACTAAACACACCCACCCAATACACACACAGACGTACACACAAACGCATACAAAAACACATAAAAATTCACAAAAAATATACCAGAAAACTGTTTTATTAGAACAAACAATATTTTAGATATTTAGCATACTTCTACAAACGCCTTGTTACTTATATTAGCAAAATTTCAAAAATACAAGTTTGCAATTTGAATGAAAATTACTTCACTATCTTGCACAGATATAGCTACAGGGCGCATGCGAACATTGTTTTTCTCGAAGGTACTGCATTTTAAGACATTAATCGGCATTCATTAGGGAGAGGCTCTGTTGCAGAGCATGACACATAAAAAGTTTACTGCCAATTAGACGTCTATTCAAAAATATTTATATAGGAGCATCAATAAAACTAAAAAGAATCGTCAAAAGCGATTCGAAGCGGGTAAATATCAAAACGAACAAAAACAAGCAAGACGTACTGAAAACCTCCTTTTAGAATGTTAAAAATGAGTCATCTAAAGATAAAAAATATTTTTGTCATAAAATAAAAATCCATTTACTTGCTGTGAGTCAATTATAAAAACTTTCATAAAGGTGTATTGCAATTTCAAATTGTTCAGGCTGCACCACGTTCGATGTACTACTGGCTGGATTGTGATTTAATTTGCTATGGCAATTACTGCACTGTTGTTAAAAATATGTATTAATTTACTTTTTGTACTTTTGAATACAAAAAGTACAAAAAAACAGGGAAGTGTGTTTTCAAATTTCTAATAAAATTAATGTTGCCCGAGATTGGATATGTATCTGGTTGGCGTTAGACGTGCCACCTATCACATTGTGGGACTTAATGTCTTTGGCTAGTCGTGGGTACCCTGGCTGTGCCTCTCCCTACACCTTTGAGGACATGGGCGTGAAGATACTTTTAGTAAAAACCACGTTGCCCGAGATTAGATATGTGCTTATTACCTTTAACATTGTCTTGTCTTGAGTAGGCGGCAAAATTATAACTTGGTGTTAGGTAAATTACATAAAATTTTATTATTGACAATTGCATTCACCATGAAATATTTACCACCTGAAAATCCGTAAATTTTTTTCTCAATTCCACAACAATATTCAAATATCCAAATCTTCAGTTAACTAAAGAAAATGATTTCTTTCGTAATAAAAAAAACAAAATACTCAAAAGCTAGAACATAACTTAAATAAATATTCCCAAAAACGATTGATGGGAAAATGCTTCCGAAATCCTTTTTCGATCCGACCGCATTCCATTTCAGTGGTAACTTTATATAGAAGCGTCACAAGTAACATTCGTATGGTCTATTTGAAAAAAAAACATTATTCCCCGTTTTGGTCCGGGCTCCTTTGCAGAATAGACCATCTGCCTTCCCGCCAGACAGCTCGTAAAAAGCGACTGTTCGCCTTTTACCGTCACAAGCATCGTGACATCTGACAAGGTGGAAGAGTTTCGGAGCGACTCGCCCGGATTGGTACCACTGCCTTACCTACTCCTTCTGCCATAACGTAATGGCGTGTTCCGGTTTGGAGGGTAAGGCAGCCGGTAGACTTACTTTAGCTCGAGGCCTAACATCCCGGCTTTGGATTGGCAACGCACCATTACCACCTTTGGCGGCTCTAGGCGGCGGAAATTTCTTACTATCAGGAAATCCATCTGCTTGTTTGCCTTCCAGTATTATAAAAAAATCTGTTCTGTTCTTTTCTATTCTACAGAATCGTCTATTCTTATATCTATTATTATTATATTATTATTAGATCTGTGTTCACAGTACTCAGTATTCAATATAAAACATAACAAAAAAAATGTGTGCGTGTACTAGCGTACACTCGTAAGAAGTGAAGAAGTGAAACTTCTATACGACGTTATTTTTCAAAAAATAATTTACTGTATGCAACTTTACAGAAATTGATAAAATAAAGTTTATTGCCAATCCCTACTCCGCTGGAGAAAGTATACTTTGAATCACGCGTGGTAGGGATAAGAACAAAGATGGCGCGTAACGAAAAAATGTGACGCGTAACGAAAAAATGTCACACAATTTTTTTTCCAACCCCGATAAAGAAGTTTCACTTCAAAAACATATGACTTCAACTTATTACATCTTAATAGCAAACGCAACAAAAGTAGCTTTTATGTACGAATTTAATGTAAAAATCCACTATACAAAACACATTGGTGGTCACATAAATAACATGTGAAGATCGTTACTGTTGCCATAAGGTATTGGTCTTTGATGGCTGCTGGCCAAATGGTCCTAATATATCCTAGCAAATAAATATTTTAATGTTGGCCAGATAGCTTGAGGCGATTAGGGAGGTCATAGTTGATTTAGGTTATTCTATCGGAAATTTCAGTTGATTTGATGTTTTAGAGTACTAGCTTATAGCCTCTGTGGTCTAGCGGTAATTGGATTTTTCCAATTTTCTAATTAAAAAAATGTTTGTCGGGATTGGAAATGTGCCCGGTTGGCGATAGGTTTGCCACCTATCACATTGTGGGACTTAGTGTCTTCGGCTAGTCGTGGGTGCCCTGGTTGTGCCTCTGTCTACCTCTTCGGGGACATGGGCGTGAAGATACTTAGAGTACTATGATTAAAGCATCAATATTGACATTGGTGGTAAATTTGTTGTGCAGCC